>JAAOOA010000543.1:275000-280352 GCA_012861695.1 Trematomus loennbergii | reverse complement strand
CACGGTCACATGACTTCACGTCACCACCGCTAAGCTAAAGGTGGCTAATGTTGGGCTATAAAGAAACTACAGCACGGTCACATGACTTCACGTCACCACCGCTAAGCTAAAGGTGGCTAATGTTGGGCTATAAAGAACTACAGCACGGTCACATGACTTCACGTCACCACCGCTAAGCTAAAGGTGGCTAATGTTGGGCTATAAAGGAACTACAGCACGGTCACATGACTTCACGTCACCACCGCTAAGCTAAAGGTGGCTAATGTTGGCTATAAAGGAACTACAGCACGTCACATGACTTCACGTCACCACCGCTAAGCTAAAGGTGGCTAATGTTGGGCTATAAAGGAACTACAGCACGGTCACATGACTTCACGTCACCACCGCTAAGCTAAAGGTGGCTAATGTTGGGCTATAAAGGAACTAGCACGGTCACATGACTTCACGTCACCACCGCTAAGCTAAAGGTGGCTAATGTTGGGCTATAAAGGAACTACAGCATGTCACATGACTTCACGTCACCACCGCTAAGCTAAAGGTGGCTAATGTTGGGCTATAAAGGAACTACAGCACGGTCACATGACTTCACGTCACCACCGCTAAGCTAAAGGTGGCTAATGTTGGGCTATAAAGGAACTACAGCACGGTCACATGACTTCACCTCACCACCGCTAAGCTAAAGGTGGCTAATGTTGGCTATAAGGAACTACAGCACGGTCACATGACTTCACGTCACCACCGCTAAGCTAAAGGTGGCTAATGTTGGGCTTGATAACGTTTAGTCGTCTCATTTGTACTGTAGTTTTTGACTCCATATTATTTTAGTGTCTGTCATACCGCTGCCTTTTTCATTTCTCAACAACACACAGACGATCCTCAGTCCGTGTATCTGCGGTCTGTTCGAAGCAGAGTCTGTTTTTATTTGTTTACTTCCAAATAAACTCCCAGATTGTATTGCTCGTCCCGTGTGATCTGTGAGGAGCAGCAGATGTCCTCTCTGATCACGGTCTCTGGATGTATTGCTCTCGCTGCTTTAGACTTTTTAACACACACACAGATTGTTTACTGTGTGTTAAGTTGTTTGTTTATCACACACTCAACACAGATGCTGCAGAGTAGACGAGTGTGTTCCTGCATCACACACGCAATGGGATTAAAAAGACAGCTGCTGCCCATGTGACGCATCATAGTCAGCCTGCTATGGTGGCCGACAGGTGCACAACTCAGCTGGGAGACCAGGGGACACTAAAGAGTGACGCACACAGCTGGGAGACCAGGGGACACTAAAGAGTGACGCACACAGCTGGGAGACCAGGGGACACTAAAGAGTGACGCACACAGCTGGGAGACCAGGGGACACTAAAGAGTGACGCACACAGCTCGGAGACCAGGGGACACTAAAGAGTGACGCACACAGCTGGGAGACCAGGGGACACTAAAGAGTGACGCACACAGCTGGGAGACCAGGGGACACTAAAGAGTGACGCACTCAGCTGAGAGACCAGGGGACACTAAAGAGTGACGCACACAGCTGGGAGACCAGGGACACTAAAGAGTGACGCACACAGCTGGGGAGACCAGGGGACACTAAAGAGTGACGCACACAGCTGGGACACCAGGGGACACTAAAGAGTGACGCACACAGCTGGGAGACCAGGGGACACTAAAGAGTGACGCACTCAGCTGGGAGACCAGGGACACTAAAGAGTGACGCACACAGCTGGGAGACCAGGGGACACTAAAGAGTGACGCACACAGCTGGGAGACCAGGGACACTAAAGAGTGACGCACACAGCTGGGAGACCAGGGGACACTAAAGAGTGACGCACACAGCTCGGAGACCAGGGGACACTAAAGAGTGACGCACACAGCTGGGAGACCAGGGGACACTAAAGAGTGACGCACACAGCTGGGAGACCAGGGGACACTAAAGAGTGACGCACTCAGCTGAGAGACCAGGGGACACTAAAGAGTGACGCACACAGCTGGGAGACCAGGGGACACTAAAGAGTGACGCACACAGCTGGGAGACCAGGGACACTAAAGAGTGACGCACACAGCTGGACACCAGGGGACACTAAAGAGTGACGCACACAGCTGGGAGACCAGGGACACTAAAGAGTGACGCACTCAGCTGGGAGACCAGGGGACACTAAGAGTGACGCACACAGCTGGGAGACCAGGGGACACTAAAGAGTGACGCACACAGCTGGGAGACCAGGGACACTAAAGAGTGACGCACACAGCTGGGAGACAGGGGACACTAAGAGTGACGCACACAGCTGGAGACCAGGGGACACTAAAGAGTGACGCACACAGCTGGGAGACAGGGGACACTAAAGAGTGACGCACACAGCTGGGAGACCAGGGCACTAAAGAGTGACGCACTCAGCTGAGAGACCAGGGGACACTAAAGAGTGACGCACACAGCTGGAGACCAGGGGACACTAAAGAGTGACGCACACAGCTGGAGACCAGGGGACACTAAAGAGTGACGCACACAGCTGGGAGACCAGGGGACACTAAAGAGTGACGCACACAGCTGGGAGACCAGGGGACACTAAAGAGTGACGCACACAGCTGGGAGACCAGGGGACACTAAAGAGTGACGCACACAGCTGGAGACCAGGGACACTAAAGAGTGACGCACACAGCTGGGAGACCAGGGACACTAAAGAGTGACGCACACAGCTGGGAGACCAGGGGACACTAAAGAGTGACGCACACAGCTGGGAGACCAGGGGACACTAAAGAGTGACGCACACAGCTGGGAGACCAGGGACACTAAGAGTGACGCACACAGCTGGGAGACCAGGGGACACTAAAGAGTGACGCACACAGCTGGGAGACCAGAGGACACTAAAGAGTGACGCACACAGCTGAACAGCTGTCTCTGTCTCAGAGTTAGTCGTCTCAAAGCTGTAAGTGTGAGTCAGTTTATCTGAAATGACATGTTACAGACATGCACACATCGACAGAGTTCACTGGGCTTTAGTGGTTTTATAAAACATTCCTCAAGTTGGGAACATTTTGTTTGAGCGTTTGATTTAAAGAGTTTCATGTTGCGTGAAAGCGTTGTTGTTGTACCTGATCCTCATGTCAGATCCAGCCGTCAGCAGCAGAGGGTTTCCATCAGCAGGGCTGCAGTAGATCCCATGCACACTGTGAGGAGAGGGCTGACACACACACACACATTTTATTATTTATTGTTATTTACATTATTTATACCATTATTAATTATTATTACTCCTGAGATAAATGTCGTTAGCAGCTAAACGCTCCTCTATGTTCAGCTGCTGATGTCTTAGAAAGTGTCCATCGGTAACTGAGAAGGATTCTCTAACCTACTGACATCCATTTAGTCAAATAGCACACACACACACGCCTACCTGCATCTCAGAGAGTGGAGGAGCAGAGCTCGCCCACAGGGTGAACTTACGATCCCCCGTCTCCATGTCCCACATCGACACTTCGTTGTTCCCCTGCACAGCTACACACACACACACACACACACACACACACACACACACCACACCACACACACACACACACACACACACACCACACACACACACACACACACACACACACACACACACACACACACACACACACACACACACACACACACACACACACACCCACACACACACACACCACACACACACACACACACACACACACACACACACACACACACCACACACACACACACACACACACACAGTTACACACTGAGAGACAATGAAAGGGCTTTTACATGACACCAACCCACTGTTAACCTGTACGTCATGGCCCCGCCCCTTTATGGTGAACACCATTGCTGTCATGTGACTAGAGGTCAAATCAGATTCAGAGGTTTGAAATCAGTTTGTTTTGTATTGTTTGACGCCCACAGCAGCTTTGAGGCGAGATGAAACCAGACGCCAGTTCTTTGTTTTCACTGGAAAGTGGGCGTTAATTACAAAGTGATTTACACTTCATCTTGATTATTCTAAACATCCAGACGGACGCCCCTCTCACCTGCGATGACCCAGGATTGATAGAGAGGATGCATCAGCAGCCGTCTGATTCGTGCTCGGGCGGGGTGGGTGTGGTTAGAGATGGGCAGCTGGAACCGCATATCCCAGCATGCCATGGTGCCGCTGCTCGTACCTGTGGGAGAAACAGGAAGTGGGGAGATTAACTACAGGAAGTACTCCGATAGGTCCCGCCCCTATACCGTCTATGATGGGAACACATATTTGAATTTTGCATTAGTCCATATCCACACACACACACACACACACCACACACACACACACACACCGAGGCAGAGCCAGCACTGGTGCATGTCGACGGTGAAGGAGGTGAGTCCGAGGCGGAGGTCGTGGCGCAGCGTCCAGGCGTTGGAGTTGGAGCGGAGGTCCCAGCCCACCAGGGAGCCGTTAACCGTTGCGTAGGCTAACACCGACTGAGCGCCCGAGTTAAAGTGATGGATGTCCACCGCACAGCCGTCCTCCTGCAGGTCCAGAGCCCTGACACACACACACAGTGAGTATCCAGAGGACATATATACCTGTATATACTTTATTACACTGCTTAGTTAAAAACTCGATCTAATTTGGTCGATCCTGACAATGGTATTTTTGCACCTGTCCCTGAAGGCAGCATCTCCCTGGTCCAATGGGATTTCTCCATGTGATTTTGGATTATTGCAGACAATAATCGTATTGTTTTTGATATTTACACGTTTAGTTCAGCAGATAATCTCCACATATTAACACCACTTTATGATTTCTGGGGTAAAAAGCTAATGTTGGGCTATAAAGGAACTACATCACGGTCACATGACTTCACGTCACCACCGCTAAGCTAAAGGTGGCTAATGTTGGGCTATAAAGGAACTACAGCACGGTCACATGACTTCACGTCACCACCGCTAAGCTAAAGGTGGCTAATGTTGGGCTATAAAGGAACTACAGCACGGTCACATGACTTCACGTCACCACCGCTAAGCTAAAGGTGGCTAATGTTGGGCTATAAAGGAACTACATCACGGTCACATGACTTCACGTCACCACCGCTAAGCTAAAGGTGGCTAATGTTGGGCTATAAAGGAACTACAGCACGGTCACATGACCTCACGTCACCACCGCTAAGCTAAAGGTGGCTAATGTTGGGCTATAAAGGAACTACAGCACGGTCACATGACCTCACGTCACCACCGCTAAGCTAAAGGAGGCTAATGTTGGGCTATAAAGGAACTACAGCACGGTCACATGACCTCACGTCACCACCGCTAAGCTAAAGGAGGCTAATGTTGGGCTATAAAGGAACTACAGCACGGTCACATGACTTCACGTCACCACC
>JAAOOA010000543.1:262500-272500 GCA_012861695.1 Trematomus loennbergii | reverse complement strand
TCTGCGCTCTCCATCATGTGCTTGTGCTTCCTCTCAGCGCTGCTCTGCTCTCTCCTCTGCTGAACCAGCTGCTGCAGCTCCACCCTGCAGGTGTTCAGCCGTCTCTGATAGGCCGGCCCGCTCTGAACAGCCGCCAGAGCGGGGGGCGGAGCCGAGCTCTTCCTCACCTGACCCTCCGCCTGCACACACACACACACACACACACACACACGGTTATTATACTTGTGGCGGCTCAATTCCCATTTTAAATTTGAGTCGCCGAGAGGCTAAGCTTGGCTTTATGCTGCGACGCGTTTTCAATGTTTCCACATCACAAGATGCAAGAATGGAAGTAGTCTTCACATACAGAGCATCAACTAGTTCCTGAACAGTGTCCTTCACATGCTGATATCCAAGAGAGGGAGTTACACAGTCACAAGATGGAGGAATAGAAAGCAGTATTCAATGTTTACTTCAGATTAGCTCCACGTCAGAAATGAGCATGCTTGTCATATGTCTATCTCCATAGAGGCTGAATCATCATGTTAATCACATAGCTATCATATGCCTCAAACAGTCCTGATGCTCTTCTAGGTAATCATACATCCTGTCATGTTCACAGCTACAGTGGGTGTTACTCTCACATTGGAAGAGGACATTCAGTGTTTTCCCCTTTCAAGGACAGAAAGTGAATAGTTTAGGACTGTAAAAGATAATGGTAAGAAGGCGGACTGTGTGCGTCTGAGAGCTGGTGACGATGTTAATCCTCTGGGAACATAAACACATCTTCCCTGTGATCCTGCACTCAACAAGAAGACATAGTAGGTGCAGTGTCTGCCTGCAGTCTGACTGTGATCCATCTCCTGCACATCAGAAGGACACTGTTCAGGAACTAGTTGATGCTCTGTGTGTGATGACTGCTTCCATTCTGGAGAGGATCAGAGACACATGGATCCTGAGACTGAAGCTCAAGCCGGAGACCAGTGAGAGAGTTTTCTAACATGAAGCATCAAATCAGCAGCTGGAGAAAAGGACTCAAATATCAAAATATTTATCAAATTGAAATGTGTACAAAAAATGTATTTCTTAAAGGTCCCATGTCACGGCCATTTCTACTGATCATATTTCCATTGTTGAGGTCTACTAGAATAGATTTATATTGTTCAATGTTCCAAACTCACATTGGTTTCTCAAACAGCATCTCTGTATAGTATGTGTATTCACTCTCTGTCCTAAGCGGCTTGTTGGAGCTCCTGCCCCCCCCCCCCCTCCCTATGAGCCAGTGGCCGTCTGCAAGACAGCGAGACACACCCCGAAACCAGCCCGAACACACACACACACACGACTCACAGCCTCGCCGCGTCCCGCCGTCTCAGGGAGGAGAAATCGGCGGAGCTGCAGCTGAGAAAAGATTGAGTGTGTGTGTGTGTGTGTGTGTGTGTTGTGTGTGTGTGTGTGTGTGTGTGTGTGTGTGTGTGTGCGTGTGTGTGTGTGTGTGTGGTGTGTGTGTGAGGAAGTCCGCTGATTGGTCCATTTGAGGGTTTGTGACTGCAGACCGTTCACATGCATTAAAACCTCCATAACACAAGGGGACGGGTCATAACCGGAAAAGCATGACATGGGAGCTTTTAAAAAAAAAATTGTTAAAATGAATCAACCTGAAAAAACTCTTCAAGTACCGATTTAGAGATGTAGCTCCATGCACGCAGACACGCAGAGATAAGGGACATGCTTTGTTTCATGCAACAAAGAAAAAGCCTTTTGATTTTCAGAGGGTCGATACGTGTTCCCTCTGCTGTAGGTCTGTAGGTGTTAGTGCATGTGAAGGGTCTGCAAAGGCTAACATCCCTGAGTCTCTCTGCCACTCTAATTTAATGAACACCTTCTAACTCTTTCTCCGATAAACAATGACCTGAAAGGTGGATGACTTGGAGCTCTGTTGATTTCCCACTCAGTCCTCGGGGGGGGACGCTCAGTCTTTAGCCATTTGCTTGAAAACGAGCAGAGCAAACCACTCCTGATCATTCCTAATGTTTTTTCTTTGAATGCACGTTGTAGCAACGCTCCGGGACTCGCAGCGTTGCAAACAAGACTTTTTGCACTATTGTGTATTTTATTATATATGTTGCATTGTGGGAGGAGCTCAGGTCAGAAGAATGTCATTGCTGTTTTTACACTGAAGCTCATGAGCAATACAATAACACCTTTGAATCTTGAAAGAAGTCAAAGTCCATCTTTCTGTGTGTTTGTACAGACGACAGAGAGAGAGAATAACGTTTCCAACAATCCGAATACAAATATACGAATCTGTATAAAAGTATGCAGGACTGTGATGTGATGTTACCGTGGGCGGCTGGGTGGAGGCGGGCTCCTGCGACCCGAACATGCTCTTCCACTCCTCGTTCATGGTGGAGTCCTGCTTGGTGTGCTTCCTCGCTGCAGGACAACAACAACAACAACAGGTTAATGAAAGCAGCCGGTCAGGGACTCCTCACCATCATTAACTAACTAAGTCTATGAAGTCTCAGCCATGTTGAGAGCACCACGGCACACACGTTGCAGCCGGATGTTAACCATTAGCTGTTTGTGTCTGTGTGCAGAGAGAAGAGAGATCACATCGTTCCAGATGCTTCCAGTTAATCATTCAGGAAGAGACTGGCATCACAAGTCCTACGTTTAGAATCTCATTTGATTAAAAGCTAGCAATGAAGTTAAAGATTTTAAATATTAAATAGTTTTTTTATTTATTTATTATTTTAATTGTTTGGATAAAACATGTTGAACCCACATTTACTCAGTCAAATAATTATAATATATATATATATGTTTCTTTGATTTATTATTGATATTATATTTTATTAATATTTGTATTTATTTATTACTTTACTTATTTACTTATATAAAAGGTAAATGATCAACTGTTTTCAATGTGTTTCTTTACTTTAATGTTATTTATTAAAAAAAATTTAAATCTATTTACTCATTTATTATTTGGAAGAAATGAAAATGACGTTAGTGTATTTCCACCCTCACTTATTTAATTTAATACATGATGTTCTGTGTAAAAGTGTCACCTCTCTTGTCGTCGGGCTCGGCTCTGGGCTTCAACAGGTCCACCTGCCGGCCGGTGATCCCCAGGGTCAGCAGGTCGATGACCCCGCTGAGCCCCTCCCCGCCGGGCCGGGTCCCCATGTTGGCTTTGGCCTTGTTGGACTTCAACATGAAGTCTTTGAGCGCCAGCAGCTTGTCTTCCTCCGGCTCCGTCATCCCCTGCACCGAAAACACAAACAACCCTTTAACCTGCTCTCATCCCACAGGGAGACTGACGCACACCTGGACCTCCCATCCACCTGGACCTCCAGAACATCCACCTGGACCTCCAGAACATCCACCTGGACATCCAGAACATCCACCTGGACATCCAGAACATCCACCTGGACATCCAGAACATCCACCTGGACATCCACCTGGACATCCACCTGGACATCCAGAACATCCACCTGGACATCCACCTGGACATCCACCTGGACATCCAGAACATCCACCTGGACATCCGAACATCCACCTGGACATCCAGAACATCCACCTGGACATCCACCCTGGACATCCACCTGGACATCCAGAACATCCACCTGGACATCCAGAACATCCACCTGGACATCCAGAACATCCACCTGGACATCCACCTGGACATCCACCTGGACATCCAGAACATCCACCTGGACATCCAGAACATCCACCTGGACCTCCAGAACATCCACCTGGACATCCACCTGGACATCCACCTGGACATCCAGAACATCCACCTGGACATCCACCTGGACATCAGAACATCCACCTGGACATCCAGAACATCCACCTGGACATCCAGAACATCCACCTGGACCTCCAGAACATCCACCTGGCTGCTCCTCACACGCTATGTATCACTTGTACACTCTCATGGCACTACTACCGTGTCATTGTGTTGCTCTGTTGGAGGAGCTTGGGACTGGAGCTGTGCAGTTATGACGATGAAACCCTTGAATCTTGAAAAAACCTGCACATTTATTCAAGTTCAAAGGCTTTTATTGTGTGTGTGTGTGTGTGTGTGTGTGTGTGTGTTGTGTGTGTGTGTGTGTGTGTGTGTGTGTGTGTGTGTGTGTGTGTATGTGTGTGTGTGTGTGTGTGTCTGTGTATGTGTGTGTGTGTTGTCTGTGTGTCTGTGTGTGTGTGTGTGTGTGTGTGTCTGTGTGTGTGTGTGTCTGTGTCTGTGTCTGTGTGTGTGTGTGTGTCTGTGTGTGTGTGTGTGTGTGTGTGTGTGTGTGTGTGTGTGTGTGTGTGTGTGTGTGTGTGTGTGTGTGTGTGTGTGTGTGTGTGTGTGTAACAGCTGTGTACCGCCCCCCCCCTCACACACAGACGGGAGAGAGAGATCTCTCGTCTGGATTGGAAAGATCAAAAATACATCATAGGCGCATTGTGATAGAAACGGAGTTGGCGAAACTAGAACTGTAATATAATGTTTATGTAGCAATAACACACACGACGTATCTTTTTTAAATGTCTCCAGTACCGATAACGTCGGAGCTTAACGGTCTTTAATAATGCAGCCCCGGGGCTCGGTACCCTCCCTAGTCTTATGTCTTATAAAGTGGAATAAAGTCAACACAGAATCAGAGGACTAGATTTGATCAGAATCACTTTGTTATTTTCATTTGTCTCGCATCATTTCAGACAAGATGCACCTCCACTCGTCCCCATGGCGACATGCAGGAGGTGAAGCAGCAGCAGAGTGAGAAACAGCACAGATTCACACGAGGCACAACAATAAATATGGTAACTGTTAAAACAAGATATCACAACACACGAATAGACTTATATATATATAGAAAGCACACGTTGTGTAAATAAACCATACTGTTTACAAATATAGAAGCAGCTGGTACTGTTTACAGATAGAAAGTACAATAAAGGGTAAATTACACGAGGGATTATTACATGACCGTCATGGTGTTGTGAATAAAATAATAACGCTGCAACTGTTGGCAATACCACCTTTGAGTCCAGGCTTCAGTTGGACAGAGACCTCACTGCAGGGTGTGTTACACAGAGACCTCACTGCAGGGTGTTTACACAGAGACCTCACTGCAGGGTGTGTTACACAGAGACCTCACTGCAGGGTGTGTTACACAGAGACCTCACTACAGGGTGTGTTACACAGAGACCTCACTACAGGGTGTGTTACACAGAGACCTCACTACAGGGTGTGTTAAACAGAGACCTCTCTACAGGGTGTGTTTACACAGAGACCTCACTACAGGGTGTGTTACACAGAGACCTCTCTACAGGGTGTGTTACACAGAGACCTCACTACAGGGTGTGTTACACAGAGACCTCACTACAGGGTGTGTTACACAGAGACCTCACTGCAGGGTGTGTTAAACAGAGACCTCACTACAGGGTGTGTTAAACAGAGACCTCACTACAGGGTGTGTTAAACAGAGACCTCACTGCAGGGTGTGTTAAACAGAGACCTCACTACAGGTGTGTTACACAGAGACCTCTCTACAGGGTGTGTTACACAGAGACCTCACTACAGGTGTGTTAAACAGAGACCTCTCTACAGGGTGTGTTACACAGAGACCTCACTACAGGGTGTGTTACACAGAGACCTCTCTACAGGGTGTGTTACACAGAGACCTCACTACAGGGTGTGTTACACAGAGACCTCACTGCAGGGTGTGTTAAACAGAGACCTCACTACAGGGTGTGTTAAACAGAGACCTCACTACAGGGTGTGTTTAAACAGAGACCTCACTGCAGGGTGTGTTAAACAGAGACCTCGCTGCAGGGTGTGTTACATGATCATTTTTATTTAATTTTAATATTTTTCTTGCACATTTTCTTTCTTTATTAAACATTTTATTTTATTATGTTTATATCAATATATATAATTTTTTTTAACCTTTTATTGGACATTTTACTACTTTTTATATTAATATACACTTTTTTTTTATTTAGTTTTTTATTTAATAGACAATTTCCTTCAACTCCTTTTATTTATTCAAATATTTGTATTTACATTTTTTTACTAGACATTTTACTTTAACCTATATTAATAAGCATATTTTATTCCATTTGTAATCTTTTAAAGTCAAACGGAGCGACTGCGTGTTGTTGTGTGATTTGTGAATAGAGCAGATGTGTGAAGCATGCTTGTGGTTTTTCCTCAGAACTTTAAAAACATGAATTTCCCAGACACTGAATGTATTTTCCAGATGGAGCTTTTACGAGACATCCATCAAACCGACACTGACGTTTGATTCAGTTTTCAAAGCCAGCTTGTTCCTGATGTCGAACACACAGCGGCACAGTGTGTGTTCATTCTGAGGAAGTATTTAAAACCATTCTGTACAGCACTGATGACACATGGAATGAATCAAAACAACATGTAGACAGTATCACACACACACACACACACACACACACACACACACACACACACACACACCACACACACACACACACACACACACACACACACACACACACACACACACACACACACACAACACACACACACACACACACACACACACACACACACACACACCACACACACACACAGCAGCAGCCTTTAATCAGACCGTAATGAGTCACTTCAGGTCAAGACACAACACATCAAAGTTGTGTGTGTGTGTGTGTGTGTGTGTGTGTGTGTGTGTGTGTGTGTGTGTGTGTGTGTGTTAAACAGCAGGATGAGACCCCCTGTGGTTTGAGGTGAGTTAGATCACAGTTATGCAGAGCTGCACTGAGCCACATCCTCCCCTCAACCAATGGGTAGCCAGTATTTGAGTCTAAGTACTGAACGTTTTGGAGGTTCTGGAGGTCAAAAATGGCGGTTTGGAGACCCTTAAAACTTTAAAATCAACCAGAAATGATCAAAATCAGTCCACACAGAACAGATATGGCCACTTTCTGGTTTAAACTGCAATTGTTGATCCTGAAAATGTCAGAAATTGATTCAGCATCCTCAATAACCTCCAAAACCATCCAATTCAGCCAAGCCGTTGTTTAGCCATATGCTAAACTTAGATCAAGACCAGGAGTCAGAGCGTTCCCTTTCTTCCTGTTTTAATCAGAGAGGGTCCAAACGTTTAACAGTGCGTTGAAGACCTACATTTTTAACAAGCCTTCAGTTACAGCTGGCATTTTATGGAATTCATTTTATTTTATTTTTATGGTAATTAATTTGAAAGTCTTATGTATTTAGATTGTATCTTATTTTATTTTATTTCTATTTGTATTGTATTCATCTTGTCTTCTCATGTTGCTGTAACTGCATCATATACAATGTTGTTCTCCTGTAAAGCCCACTGAGACAAACGTGATTTGTGATAATGGGCTATACAAATAAGTTGGTTTGATTTGATTAGATCTAAACCGGGTGAGGTGTTCTCCAGACCGAACAGCGTGTATCCCACCTGTGAGAGCAGCTTCTTCAGCATCTGAGCGATGCGGGGTCCTCTGCCGCCGGGCATTCTGGGATGGATCCGGCTCGTTTCTTCTGTCTCAGCAGCAGGTGGCGGAAGAGGCTGGCGATGTCTTTGGATCGCAGGGCGTAGTCGAAGATGGAGCGACTGACCGGCTCCTTCAGCACGCTCAGCAGCACCAGCTCTTTATCGATCTGAGGGGATTCAAGCACCTTTTAAACACTTTCAAGCACCTTTAAAACACTTTCAAGCTCATTTTAAACACTTTCAAGCTCCTTTTAAACACTTTCAAGCACCTTTTAAACACTTTCAAGCACTTTTTAAACACTTTCAAGCAACTTTTAAACACTTTCAAGCACCTTTAAAACACTTTCAAGCACCTTTCAAGCACCTTTTAAACACTTTCAAGCTCCTTTTAAACACTTTCAAGCTCCTTTTAAACACTTTCAAGCACCTTTTAAACACTTTCAAGCAACTTTTTAAACACTTTCAAGCAACTTGTAAACACTTTCAAGCATTTTAAAACTTTCAAGCTCCTTTTAAACACTTTCAAGCTACTTTTAAACACTTTCAAGCTCCTTTAAAACACTTTCAAGCACATTTTAAACACTTTCAAGCTCCTTTTAAACACTTTCAAGCTCCTTTTAAACCTTTCAAGCTCCTTTTAAACACTTTCAAGCACCTTTTAAACACTTTCAAGCAACTTTGAAACACTTTCAAGCACCTTTAAAACACTTTCAAGCACATTTCAAGCACCTTTTAAACACTTTCAAGCACCTTTTAAACCCTTTCAAGCTCCTTTTAAACACTTTCAAGCACCTTTTAAACACTTTCAAGCAACTTGTAAACACTTTCAAGCACATTTTAAACACTTTCAAGCTACTTTTAAACACTTTCAAGCTCCTTTTAAACACTTTCAAGCACCTTTTAAACACTTTCAAGCTCCTTTTAAACACTTTCAAGCTACTTTTAAACACTTTCAAGCTCCTTTAAAACACTTTCAAGCACATTTTAAACACTTTCAAGCTCCTTTTAAACACTTTCAAGCTCCTTTTAAACACTTTCAAGCACCTTTTAAACACTTTCAAGCAACTTTTAAACACTTTCAAGCACCTTTAAAACACTTTCAAGCACATTTCAAGCACCTTTTAAACACTTTCAAGCTCCTTTTTAAACACTTTCAAGCTACTTTTAAACACTTTCAAGCTCCTTTTAAACACTTTCAAGCACTTTTTAAACACTTTCAAGCAACTTTTTAAACACTTTCAAGCACCTTTTAAACACTTTCAAGCTACTTTTAAACACTTTCAAGCTCCTTTTAAACACTTTCAAGCTACTTTTAAACACTTTCAGCTCCTTTTAAACACTTTCAAGCTCCTTTAAAACACTTTCAAGCACATTTTAAACACTTTCAAGCTCCTTTTAAACACTTTCAAGCTCCTTTTAAACACTTTCAAGCTCCTTTAACACTTTCAAGCACCTTTAAAACCTTTCAAGCACATTTCAAGCACCTTTTAAACACTTTCAAGCTCCTTTTAAACACTTTCAAGCTACTTTTAAACACTTTCAAGCTCCTTTTAAACACTTTCAACAACTTTTAAACACTTTCAAGCACCTTTAAAACACTTTAAAGCACATTTCAAGCACCTTTTAAACACTTTCAAGCTCCTTTTAAACACTTTCAAGCTACTTTTAAACACTTTCAAGCTCCTTTTAAACACTTTCAAGCTACTTTTAAACACTTTCAAGCTACTTTTAAACACTTTCAAGCTCCTTTTAAACACTTTCAAGCACCTTTTAAACACTTTCAAGCACTTTTTAAACACTTTCAAGCAACTTTTAAACACTTTCAAGCACCTTTTAAACACTTTCAAGCTACTTTTAAACACTTTCAAGCTACTTTTAAACACTTTCAAGCTCCTTTTAAACACTTTCAAGCACCTTTTAAACACTTTCAAGCTACTTTTAAACACTTTCAAGCACCTTTAAACACTTTCAAGCACCTTTTAAACACTTTCAAGCTACTTTTAAACACTTTCAAGCTCCTTTTAAACACTTTTCAAGCACCTTTTAACACTTTCAAGCACCTTACAAGCACCTTTTAAACACTTTCAAGCACCTTTTAAACACTTTCAAGCACCTTTTAAACACTTTCAAGCTCCTTTAAAACACTTTCAAGCACCTTTAAAACACTTTCAAGCACCTTTTAAACACTTTCAAGCTCCTTTAAAACACTTTCAAGCACAATTCAAGCACCTTTTAAACACTTTCAAGCTCCTTTAAACACTTTCAAGCACCTTTTAAACACTTTCAAGCACATTTCAAGCACCTTTTAAACACTTTCAAGCTCCTTTTAAACACTTTCAAGCACCTTTTAAACACTTTCAAGCACTTGAACTTCCCTGTATTTTTATGCTGCTGCAACGCAAAAATGTCCCAAATTGGGATCAATAAAGTGATCTTATTCTCATCTTATCCTATGAAGCAGGTGAGGAAGGAGGTGAGGAAGGAGGTGATGAAGGAGGTGAGGAAGGAGGTGATGAAGCAGG
>JAAOOA010000543.1:217500-257500 GCA_012861695.1 Trematomus loennbergii | reverse complement strand
TCCCACTGAACATTTATATTCAATCTAATATTTAATAATCCATTCCTTGCACAATTCATGTATCTATAATATCCTGCTTTATGTTTGTTACTGTAAATGTGTATTTCCAACTTTTTTTAATGCTATTTTATTTTATTGAGACGTTTACATTTTGGATTGTTTATTTCTAGTCTTTTAGTTTCTCCAATGCCTTGTCTTTCCAAATTGGGATCAACAAAGTCCTTCTGACCTGATGTCATGGAGCCACTGACCTGCGTAGGCCAGCCTGACGATGGTGGCGTCGTCCTGCGCCAGGTGAGCGATGCCGGGCAGGATGTATTCTGGGTAGATGTTCACGTCGTTCCTCGGCACCTCCTTCACCAGCGCCAGCACTTTGGCGAGCGTGCGCACGGCCTGGGCTCGCACGCGGGGCACGGGTCGTTGCAGCAGTGCAGCAGGTAGGGCGTGATGCGGTCCAGCAGCACGCCCACGCTGAGCCGCGGCGCCAGGTGCAGCACGAGCTCCAGAGACGCCAGCTTGGAGTCGCAGGAGTGCAGCGTCTGCAGGCAGGAAGACGGACACCAGCACCATGAGGCCCTGCTCCTCCCGGGGGCTCTGCTTCTCCCGGGGGCCCTGCTCCTCCCGGGGGCCCTGCTCCTCCCGGGGGCCCTGCTCCTCCCGGGGACTCTCAAGGGGAGAGGAAGAGGAGGATCCTGTTCAAGGAGACACATTCAAGGAGGTCAAACGTTATAGATAGAATAGAATTTGAAAATGAAACCCTCTTTAAAAGTTCCCCTATTATACTGGATGTCAACAACATGTTATAGGTCTCAGATATCTACAGAACATGTCTCTGAAGTGTTTGGCTCCAAACACCAAACAGATCACTGTTTCACAAAGACCTATAATAAAGTAATGAAAACAGTACAATAAGAATTTCCTCCCCAAATGGAAGAAAAGACCCCCTCACCCCCCCGCAGGTTGAGCAGGATGTTGTCCAGGTCTTTGCGGATCACTAGCACTCGCTCGTCGGCGGACTGGAAGGTCTCCTTGGCGAACTGAGCCATGTAGGGCTGCAGGAAGGTGTAGAAGATGTCAGGGAACGCCTTGCCTCTCTGCTGCTTCAGGTACTCCTCCGCTGTCAGGCGCTTCTCCGGCTCCCTCTGCACCATCTGAGACACCTGAGACACAACATCACCATGTGAGACACCTGAGACACAACATCACCATGTGAGACACCTGAGACACAACATCACCATGTGAGACACAACATCACCATGTGAGACACCTGAGACACAACATCACCATGTGAGACACCTGAGACACAACATCACCATGTGAGACACCTGAGACACAACATTTCATTTCATTGTTCCGTTCATGGTGTGAATAACTTAATGTATAATAATTATTTACAAAACATTAAAAACTAAACAATTTATACGAACACACCGTACCCGAAAGGAGCAGGGAGAAGAAACAGTCTGATAGTACCGGCCCCTTCCTCAACAACAAGTACATAAATAGAAATAGATGGTCTGCCTTTCTATTTCACATGCTAATCATAAGAGTATCGAAGGACAAATAAGAGAAACACTAAAACATCACTTCCTGTTACACAACAACCACCCTGGGGTCTTTCAAACCAAGGCTGAAGACCTTCCTGTTACACCATCAACCTGAAGGACGCTCAGATCCTCCAATATTTCTCTTTTAGAAGTACCTAGAGCGCATTACAAGAACACTGGGGAGGCTGCTTTCTGCCTTTATACCGCAGCAACTTCAATTGGACATTTTTTTAAAGTAAATTAAAGACCTATATTTTTTATTTGGCTTATCATTTAGGGCAACTGTACTTTTTTAGTAGTATCACTGTTCATGTGTTCGTGTGTTATGTCTAATGTTATGTTGGTGTCTCGTTTCGGTCACAATGCCATTTGCTGGTTTCAGAGTTATCTAACCGACCGTACTCAATGCGTCAGGTTGGGTAGTACTGTCTCTGACCCTGTCACCTTGGAGAAGGGAGTTCCACAGGGCTCTATCTTGGGGCCTTTGCTCTTTTATTATATGTAAACAATATTTGTAATCAGATGCAATTTTCTACCTATCATATGTATGCTGATGACACTATTGTATACTCGTGTGCTCCTTCTCTGGATATGGCCGTTTCCAATTTAAAATCAGATTGTATCACGCTGCAGCATGCGCTTCTTGATTCTAAACTGCTATTGAACAGTAAGAAAACCAAAGCAATGCTTTTTGCTCCCAAGTCAGCGTCCTCCTCTTGCCTCTCCATTGACACCCTTGATGGCATTTCTGTTGAGTTTGTTGATACCTACAAATATCTGGGCTTTTGGTTGGACAGTAATCTGAACTTTAAACACCATATTGAAGTTTTAACAAAGACATTGAAATTCACTCTTGGCTTCCTTTACAGACTTAAATGTTGTTTTTCAATTTCATCCCGTAAAAGGTTGGTCTCTGGCTTATTCCTGTCCCAGCTGGACTACGGTGATACCATTTATAGATTTGCCTGTCCCACTGTTTTGGCCAAACTTGACCCACTCTACCATGCTGCACTGCGTTATATATCAAATGCACCCTATAGGACTCATCATTGCACACTGTATAGCCTAACTGGATGGTCCTCACTTAGTATGCGTAGGATGCAGCACTGGTTTTTATTAATGTATAAAGCCATTTTAGGTAAGCTTCCACTCTACATATGTGTCAGATTTGCCCAGTTTGTGACTCTTACAACCTCAGATCCAGTGTTTTTTATCTGGTTAAATAAAGGTTAAATAAAAAAATTAAATAAAAGTGTTCGTGTGTTCGTGTGTTTGTGTGTTCGTGTGTTCGTTCATGTGTTCGTTCGTGTGTTCGTGTGTCCGTGTGTCCGTGTGTTCGTGTGTTTGTTCGTTCGCGTGTCCGTGTGTTCGTTCACGTGTTCGTTCGTGTGTTCGTGTGTCCGTGTGTGTGTGTCCGTGTGTTCGTTCGTGTGTCCGCGTGTTCGTTCGTGTGTCCGCGTGTTCGTTCGTGTGTTCGTTCGCGTGTTCGTCCGTGTGTCCGTGTGTTCGTCCGTGTGTCCGCGTGTTCGTTCGTGTGTCCGCGTGTTCGTTCGTGTGTCCGCGTGTTCGTTCGTGTGTCCGCGTGTTCGTTCGTGGTCCGTGTGTCCGTGTGTTCGTTCGTGTGTCCGCGTGTTCGTTCGTGTGTCCGCGTGTTCGTTCGTGTGTCCGCGTGTTCGTTCGTGTGTCCGCGTGTTCGTTCGTGTGTCCGCGTGTTCGTTCGTGTGTTCGTGTGTCCGCGTGTTCGTTCGTGTGTTCGTGTGTCCGTGTGTTGTTCGTTCGTGGGTCCTGTGTCCGTGTGTTCGTGTGTCCGTGTGTTCGTTCGTGTGTCCGTGTGTCGTGTGTTCGTGTGTCCGTGTGTTCGTGTGTCGTTCGTGGGTCCGTGTGTCCGTGTGTTCGTTCGTGTGTCCGTGTGTCCGTGTGTTCGTGTGTCCGTGTGTTCGTTCGTGGGTCCGTGTGTCCGTGTGTTCGTTCGTGTGTCCGTGTGTCCGTGTGTTCGTTCGTGGGTCCGTGTGTTCGTTCGTGTGTCCGTGTGTCCGTGTGTTCGTTCGTGTGTCCGTGTGTTCGTTCGTGTGTCCGTGTGTCCGTGTGTCCGTGTGTTCGTTCGTGGGTCCGTGTGTCCGTGTGTTCGTTCGTGTGTCCGTGTGTCCGTGTGTTCGTGTGTCCGTGTGTTCGTTCGTGGGTCCGTGTGTCCGTGTGTTCGTTCGTGTGTCCGTGTGTACCGTGTTCGTTCGTGGGTCCGTGTGTCCGTGTGTTCGTTCGTGGGTCCGTGTGTCCGTGTGTTCGTGGGTCCGTGTGTTCGTTCGTGGGTCCGTGTGTCCGTGTGTTCGTGGGTCCGTGTGTCCGTGTGTTCGTTCGTGTGTCCGTGTGTCCGTGTGTTCGTGTGTCCGTGTGTTCGTTCGTGGGTCCGTGTGTCCGTGTGTTCGTTCGTGTGTCCGTGTGTACGCGTGTTCGTTCGTGGGTCCGTGTGTTCGTGTGTCCGCGTGTTCGTTCGTGTGTCCGTGTGTCCGTGTGTTCGTTCGTGTGTCCGTGTGTACGCGTGTTCGTTCGTGGGTCCGTGTGTCCGTGTGTTTCGTTCGTGGGTCCGTGTGTCCGTGTGTTCGTGGGTCCGTGTGTTCGTTCGTGGGTCCGTGTGTCCGTGTGTTCGTGGGTCCGTGTGTCCGTGTGTTCGTTCGTGTGTCCGTGTGTCCGTGTGTTCGTGTGTCCGTGTTCGTTCGTGGGTCCGTGTGTCCGTGTGTTCGTTCGTGGGTCCGTGTGTCCGTGTGTTCGTTCGTGTGTTCGTGTGTTCGTGTGTCCGCGTGTTCGTTCGTGTGTTCGTGTGTCCGTGTGTTCGTTCGTGTGTTCGTTCGTGGGTCCGTGTGTCCGTGTGTCCGTGTGTTCGTGTGTCCGTGTGTTCGTGTGTCCGTGTGTTCGTGTGTCCGTGTGTTCGTGTGTCCGTGTGTTCGTTCGTGTGTCCGTGTGTCCGTGTGTTCGTGTGTCCGTGTGTTCGTTCGTGGGTCCGTGTGTCCGTGTGTTCGTTCGTGGGTCCGTGTGTCCGTGTGTTCGTTCGTGGGTCCGTGTGTCCGTGTGTTCGTTCGTGTGTTCGTGTGTTCGTGTGTCCGCGTGTTCGTTCGTGTGTTCGTGTGTCCGTGTGTTCGTTCGTGTGTTCGTTCGTGGGTCCGTGTGTCCGTGTGTCCGTGTGTTCGTGTGTCCGTGTGTTCGTGTGTCCGTGTGTTCGTGTGTCCGTGTGTTCGTGTGTCCGTGTGTTCGTTCGTGTGTCCGTGTGTCCGTGTGTTCGTGTGTCCGTGTGTTCGTTCGTGGGTCCGTGTGTCCGTGTGTTCGTTCGTGTGTTCGTGTGTTCGTGTGTCCGTGTGTTCGTTCGTGTGTTCGTGTGTCCGTGTGTTCGTTCGTGTGTTCGTTCGTGGGTCCGTGTGTCCGTGTGTCCGTGTGTTCGTGTGTCCGTGTGTTCGTGTGTCCGTGTGTTCGTGTGTCCGTGTGTTCGTGTGTCCGTGTGTTCGTGTGTCCGTGTGTTCGTGTGTCCGTGTGTTCGTGTGTCCGTGTGTTCGTTCGTGTGTCCGTGTGTCCGTGTGTTCGTTCGTGTGTCCGTGTACGCGTGTTCGTTCGTGGGTCCGTGTGTCCGTGTGTTCGTTCGTGGGTCCGTGTGTCCGTGTGTTCGTGGGTCCGTGTGTTCGTTCGTGGGTCCGTGTGTCCGTGTGTTCGTGGGTCCGTGTGTCCGTGTGTTCGTTCGTGTGTCCGTGTGTCCGTGTGTTCGTGTGTCCGTGTGTTCGTTCGTGGGTCCGTGTGTCCGTGTGTTCGTTCGTGGGTCCGTGTGTCCGTGTTTCGTTCGTGTGTTCGTGTGTTCGTGTGTCCGCGTGTTCGTTCGTGTGTTCGTGTGTCCGTGTGTTCGTTCGTGTGTTCGTTCGTGGGTCCGTGTGTCCGTGTGTCCGTGTGTTCGTGTGTCCGTGTGTTCGTGTGTCCGTGTGTTCGTGTGTCCGTGTGTTCGTGTGTCCGTGTGTTCGTTCGTGTGTCCGTGTGTCCGTGTGTTCGTGTGTCCGTGTGTTCGTTCGTGGGTCCGTGTGTCCGTGTGTTCGTTCGTGGGTCCGTGTGTCCGTGTGTTCGTTCGTGGGTCCGTGTGTCCGTGTGTTCGTTCGTGTGTTCGTGTGTTCGTGTGTCCGCGTGTTCGTTCGTGTGTTCGTGTGTCCGTGTGTTCGTTCGTGTGTTCGTTCGTGGGTCCGTGTGTCCGTGTGTCCGTGTGTTCGTGTGTCCGTGTGTTCGTGTGTCCGTGTGTTCGTGTGTCCGTGTGTTCGTGTGTTCGTTCGTGTGTCCGTGTGTCCGTGTGTTCGTGTGTCCGTGTGTTCGTGTGTCCGTGTGTTCGTGTGTCCGTGTGTTCGTGTGTCCGTGTGTTCGTGTGTCCGTGTGTTCGTTCGTGTGTCCGTGTGTCCGTGTGTTCGTGTGTCCGTGTGTTCGTTCGTGGGTCCGTGTGTCCGTGTGTTCGTTCGTGTGTTCGTGTGTTCGTGTGTCCGTGTGTTCGTTCGTGTTCGTGTGTCCGTGTGTTCGTTCGTGTGTTCGTTCGTGGGTCCGTGTGTCCGTGTGTCCGTGTGTTCGTGTGTCCGTGTGTTCGTGTGTCCGTGTGTTCGTGTGTCCGTGTGTTCGTGTGTCCGTGTGTTCGTGTGTCCGTGTGTTCGTTCGTGTGTCCGTGTGTCCGTGTGTCCGTGTGTCCGTGTGTTCGTGTGTCCGTGTGTTCGTGTGTCCGTGTGTTCGTGTGTCCGTGTGTTCGTGTGTCCGTGTGTTCGTGTGTCCGTGTGTTCGTTCGTGTGTCCGTGTGTCCGTGTGTTCGTGTGTCCGTGTGTTCGTGTGTCCGCGTGTCCGCGTGTTCGTGTTTACTGTTTTATGGTTCAGTGATATAACTCTTTCTCTTTGTTTATACCTTGTTTTTAATGATGTTCCTCACTTTTCATTGTCATTTTCAGTCATACTCTGCGTCAATCAGGAAAGATGCTATATAAATAAAGTGTATTATTGTTATTACACAACACCAACCCTGGGGTCTTTCAAATGAAGGCTGAAGACCTTCCTGTTACACCATCAACCTGCGAGGACCCTACTTGCCAACTCAGAAATCAGGAGCATTTCAAAACCAACCTCCCTAAAAGACCGTCTTATTCCAAGAATCTACATTTCAGTATAACGGAAAGGTTTCCTCGATGATGTTCCAAAGGGGGGTTCGTTTAGCACGAATCACTTGAAGGATGAGTTAAGAGAGAAAGTAGAAGGAAAGGGAGGAAAACTATTTCTGCTCAAAAGTGAGCGATGACTGAGAGTCAGAGCTCACCCTTTCAGATGTGTGTATCTCACACTGCTCTGTCACTTTCATTCATGTTTTATTATCTTTGCTTTCAATGAGTGTTTTTAAATGCCATGTTATGACAGGTTTCTTAATGCTCTTGATGTCTTTCATGTCTGTCAAGCACTTGAAATGTGCTCTATAAATAAACTTGCCTTGCCTCAGGATTGTATTATTATTTGTCAGTTTGTCTCCATACGTCTCCACCACAGGTGTGTGTTCAGGTGTGTGTTCAGGTGTGTGTTCAGGTGTGTGTTCAGGTGTGTGTTCAGGTGTGTGTGCTGTAATGATTACCAGCTCTCGGACGCTCTGGTCCTCGATCTTCAGGAGGACGTGCTCCGTCTGGAAGTTTCCTTTCCGGTACGCCAGCAGCTGGGAGAGGTCGAAGAGAGGGACGCCCTCCGTGAAGAGCTCCGCGATCACACAGCCTGCAAACACAAGACAACTCTGTAGTCCAGCGTTCAATCAAACAGCCTTTAAATACACATCATAATAATAATTCACCATGGCCTTTGACCCCTGGGTTTTTAGTTCATGTTTTAATGTATGCACCACGACACCAAGTCAAATTCCTCGTACGTGTCAAACTACCTGGTGATAAACCTGGTTCTGGTTCTGATAATACACATTGATATCTCACGTTACTTTATCAATCGTCCCCAAAGCACACAAAGAAGTCTCAGAGTTAATGACAGTGATATTATTCTTTAGATGTAGAGAATCAAATGTATTTGAAATGAAATCACTTCAAATTCAGCCACGATGAGCTTAATATTTTTTTTGAATTACTGATCAAATACTTATATAAATGCAATTATATCATTTTGCACGTGAACAATTGAATGCAATTATTTCACAACTTAATTATTTAATGTTATTTATTGATCTAAAATGACATTTGAATCCGTTTTTAGTGCACAAGTTAGATACTGTTTAATGTGCATGATAAGGAAATGATTGAGGCGGCTCCTCGGCTTCAAACTAACTTCTGTGCAGTGAGACCCTCAGATCAGTGCTGATCAGGGTCTGAGCTGTGGTGTGTATTAGGGATGGGAACGATTCATCGAATATCCAAAATGATTCAGGGATTCGAATATGAGTTATGAATATTTTGTTTTTTATTATTATCATTTTTGTGATGGGAGGGGAGGGGTGCCTCGTCATCTACGAAAGCACCGCTATCGTACCCTCTGTGCCTCCCATCATCTACGGTGAGCACTTCCTGCATTTCTGACTTCATTTCACAAAATAAAGAGACAGTGGGTGTTTCTCAATCGCGAGTACGCTTGCTTGGTAGCACATGTCTGCCGAGCATCTTGCTTCAGAAGCGAGTCAAGAATACTTCCTGGCATTCGGAAAAACGAAGTGTGGAACACGCTAGCAAGTGTGCGTCATATGAGAGGCCCCGCTTCTTACATCTTCCGCCACAGATTTGGGGAAATTGGTCCGTGCGCAAAGCATTGTGGGGATTTTAAGACCGCGGAGTCTACTCATGTGCAGCCTTGATATTTCTCCAAACGGAGTACGCCGGGCTCGGTAGATTTCCAAGTATGCTGGAGATTGGAACAGTACTTCGGCGGCACTCGATGACGTAGTATGCTTGAAATAGTGGCTCTGAAGCAGCTTTACTCAAGATTGAGAAACACCCCCCGTTTCTCTAAGATTGTGAGCTCAGAAACATCGGAGATCAGACTCAACAGCTAATACAATAACATCGTGTCAGGCCTTTTAAACTTAATAAATGCATAAATAATAATAATAACATTTAAAATCATGAGCGTTTGAACATTTTAGGATAAAAAAAATGTATATAAACGTATGAATTCCTATGTAATAAAATGCTTTTGTATTAGGGCTGAGCCAAACGATTGTTTTTGATTGATTGATGAATGTGCCAATTATTTCTTTCTATTAATTGTGGTCTTAAAAATGAGAAAAAACATTTGACAAATGTCCACATCTCTTCAAATCCAAATGGATTTCTTTAACTAATGTTATGGAAATGATGGTATTAAAGCTTAATGCAGTGTAATCCTAATGTAACGGCTGTATCCTGGAAAATGGTGTTAAGGAAATTGTGTGATCAAATGTATTAACATTGCTAACTGTGAACGGTTTCTCTGATCAGGTCGTATGCTGGGAGTGATAAGCAGAAGTCTTTGGAAGGGGCTTTTATGACACTACAGGAAGACAGGGTGGGTGGAAGGAATTTACGATTAGGGGTTATTTGTGTATCCCATTGTTCTTTGAGGGGTGTGAGTTTAAGCATGCTGTGCCATAAGGCGAACACCTGGCCTCACATGAGGTTGTCATGTGGGTTATCTTTGAATGTTTAAGAGTGGCTGTAACAGAACAGGGGACTCTCTGTCCTGGAGGTGTCATGCTATATCGATATTGTGTTTCTGTGCATATTTGCCTAACTCATCTTTTACCCGTAGACCGCAGCTGATTTTAAGTTGCTACGATATTGTCTTGTTTTGTCCATCTAGAAACCCAAAGATATTCATATTGGTATTTTGAGACTGAAAACTCAACTTTTAGCCTTTTCTTTGCATGAAATGTGACGGAGGAAAAGTCAATTATCCCAAAACATTCTGTAGATCAATTAGCAGACTAGTTGATTACATATTATCAAATGGTTTGATTAAATGTGTACGACAGTGCCATTTTAAATATCTTAAAAACACGTGTAACGTTTCACTCTAACGGAGAATCCTACACAACAAACATGGCGTCAAAACGGAGTGATGTGTGGACATGTTTCTACCAGGTTAGTGAGAGCGGTGTCGAGTGCAAACTATGCAAAGTTAAACTTGTGTATCTGAAGTCATCCAGCTCAATGCTCAACCACATACCATTTATTATTACAACTTTTTTTTTGTATTCATTTAAAAAACAAATAAATGTTTATAGGATATGTAAATTCGGTGAATCGGTTAAAGCTGGCGACACACCAACCCGATTGTGGGAGTCAGAGGCCGTCAGAGGCAGTCGGGCATTCGCGGCGCCCTACTCAGGTTGGTGTGTCCCGCACCGTCGTCTCTTTACGGCACCTTTTCAACACTTCAACATGTTGAATCGGCCACGGGAGGTCAGAGAAAGTCGGCCCAAGCAATCACTCTGATTGGCTGTTCACACTACCGCTGCCTGCTGGTAAGGACAGTTATTGCCACTCGTCGACTGAAGTATTTGCGGTGTGTTCGTAGGCGGCGGCGCACACACCGCCTACGAACACACCGCAAATACTTCACGTAGCTGACGTAAAAGTCGGGACGCCTTCGGTACGCGTTCTTTGGTCTCAGGTGGGTGTGTAGCGGCCTTAACAGTCACCAGACCCAGGGACAGGTTCATCACACAGGCCATAAGACTGTTAAACACCTGGACTGTTGAAAGAACATCCATACATTCATCTGTTTGCAACTTACACATTATTTATCTAATATCATATTCCAATCACTTGTGTATAGACTCTTATTGCACTATTTCACTATTTCTTTTGTATTTCTTGCACTATTTTATCTGTGTTACTCTGTTGGAGGAGCCTGTGACCTCAGATTTTCATCGTCATAACTGTAGCTATGTACGTATGACTAATAAAAGCCTTGAACCTTGAGTTTTTTTGGGGTCGAATATTCGAATATAAATGTGCTTTTAAATTCCCATCCCTAGTGTGTGTTTGAACCTGATGGAGGCTCTCATGCTCTGAAGCACCTGCAGAGAAGATGTCCATGGCCTGCCTCAGCTCCCCCCGGCCCCTCTGGTTGTTGCTGCTCAGATCCACCAGCGGCGTGTTGTGGTCGCTCTCCGTGGTGAACATGCTCCCGTCCACGAACCTCTCCGGGGCGATGTAGCACGTCCTGCGCCGCGACGTGTCGAAGAAGTAGTTGAAGTCTGCGGGGTTGTCCTCGGGCAGGAAGGTGGGCTTGAAGCTGGCGAAGTCTGTGAGCAGCACCCAGTTCCAGCTGGTCACCATCACGTTCTCCGTCTTGATGTCTCCGTGGCGCACGCCGGCTTTGTGTGCCTGGTCGACGGCGTTGAGGATCTGGAAGGCGAGCCAGCGCTTCTCCACGTTGTTGAGGAAGGGCCGCGTGCTGATGCGGTCGTACAGGTTGTCGCGGACGTACTGACGGAACAAGATGGCGGCCTTCTCCGTCAGCGAGGTCTTCTGGAAGGGCAGGCAGTTCTGGCAGGAGTGCAGCCGGATCTTCAGCTCCTCCAGCTCCTGCTTGTAGCTGGTGAGGGGCAGCGAGGGGTCCTGGATGGCGAACACTTTGACCACCACCAGGCCCTCGCGGTGTTTGGCCCGCGCCACCTTGAAGAAGCGGGTGCTGCCCAGGCTCTTGTCGTACTCGTGGTCGTGGATGTCGGAGAAGTAGCTGTCCACAGAGAGGATCTGCGAGGGAGCGATGCCCGCCAGCTGGTTCCCCATCACGCCTCAACTCCTCTCTGAGGGAAATATAGACAATAATAAGGTTTCAGAGCATCTGTGCAATACCAACAATTCTTTAGCTGTATAACCTGTGCAGTACTGATTATACTTTATTTTTACTGTATTATTATTATTATTCAATCCAATATTTAATATTCCATTCCTCACATACTTATGTATATATAATATTCTGCTTTATATTTTGTTACTGTACATTTGTAATTCAAAATGTATATTTTCTTTTACTCAAGTACAACTCGAGTACTTCTACTTTTACTAAAGTACAAGATCTGAGTACTTCTACTTTTACTCAAGTACAAGACCTGAGTACTTCTACTTTTACTCAAGTACAAGATCTAAGTACTTCTACTCAAGTACAAGATCTGAGTACTTCTACTTTTACTCAAGTACAAGATCTGAGTACTTCTACTTTTACTCAAGTACAAGATCTAAGTACTTCTACTCAAGTACAAGATCTGAGTACTTCTACTCAAGTACAAAATCTGAGTCAAATGTGTGATATTGGGCTATATAAATAAACTTTGATTGATTGATATAGTAAGTACAAGATCTGAGTACTTATGTCACCTCTGATGCTACTTCATACTGCATTGCCTTTCAGAGCGTTATTTGACAGCTTTATTTACTTTATTTGTATTTTATATTTATATTATATATATATTCATTTTGCATACAAAAAGTGGAAATACACACTGACACAAAATGGTTCTTTTTTAAAGGGTAATTCTAACTTTAGGAAAACTGCTAAGTGGAGAACTAGAATCACGTGACTCAGCAACACAAACAGCTCTTTGACAGCTAACCGTTATTAGCTCCATCAGACAGAAGAGTTAGAAACACATAACACAACCATACAGTTATACGTTAAAGCACTTAATCCAGTTTATAATATGTATTGTTACCAGTTGCTGTAGATTGGACTGTTTTTTGTTGTTGTTGTTGTGTTTGCTAACGGCTGCAACGGCTACTATCGGCTGCTAACGGCTGCTAACGGCTGCTAACGGCAGCTACGGTGACAAACTAACGGAGATATATTCTTCATATCTCGCATATCAGCTCAGACAGCCGCCCTGCTCCCGTAACATCCGGCTGTCCTCCCGCTACGGGAACCGTAACCGTTAATAGAAGAAACAGCAGCCGATTACTCAGTTAGCATGTTAGCCGTTTCCAGCTGTTGTTGTTGTTCATCCGGGTCTTCTTCTTCTTCTTCTTTTTGTTTAATTGCGGATGGAACCTAACGTTTAAGCTGCATTACCGCCTCCTACTGGACTGGAGTGTTGGCGTGTGGAGTTCCTACTGGACTGGAGTTCCTACTGGACTGGTTCCTACTGGACTGCAGTTCTTACTGGATTAGAGTTCCTACTGGACTGGAGTTGAGAGGGGTCTGCCCATGGATGTATAGGGTCTGCCTGCAGGCCTCCACTCTCAGGACAGTTCCGGTGTAGGACTCAGGACTGTTCTTATTATACATCCATGGTCAGGACACCTCCACTCTCAGTACAGGAAGTGACGATTCTGACGAACACGTTTTTTTCCCCCCGCCCCCGAAGGACTCGTCTGATGGAAGTTTTCAAATCACAATGGAGACTCACCATGCACTTTGGGTCGGCCTTGGTCAAGCCCTTTTGACCCCCCAGCCTGGTTCTCGTAAAAGTTGACTTAGCCATTTTTCGCTCAAATGACACCATGGAGGAATGTAACGGGAGTTGACAGGGGACACTTTTTTTCACTTTCCCCCTATTTTCCCCGGTTTTATTAATTTGTCTTTTTTTGGCTATTTCACCCGGTTCCTTCTACCGGGGACACTGCCCGGTCTCGGGTGTCCCCCCACGGCTTGTGTCCAGCCGTTTCCCCCCCCCACTCATCCATATATTAACGGATATTGACAATTTTTGTTGCATTTTTCTCCTCTCCTCTCACTGATCGAATGGCAAACGCGACCCACCATCGGAGGGCCTCCACCGGCCCGGCCTAGTGCCGGTGCTCTGGCGGTCGGTTCCTCCGAACTGCGGGTTCGACTCTGATGGCCGGAGGGTGTGCTGCGTTGGGGTGGGGGACTTCCACCACTCTGCGTGTCTCTTCCTTCCCGGGCCAGCCAATATGAAGTGACCAAGACGCACCGTCTGACTCAGGGGTCCCACCACGGGTCCCGCAGCGGGGTGGAAGTTCCCGGCTAGAACCTCCCCACCTCCGCCACGGTGCGCCCGGCAAACACGGTTGTTTCTCGAACCCTCCACTGTTGACTAGCGGGTGTAACTAAAATACAAGATGTCGTTATTTATATATATAAATATATATATCTATATATATAGATAAGTGTCAGTGCGATTTTATTTTGTATTAGAGTGCATTTCCTGTTCGGAAAGTGGTGCTGTACTGAGAGTAAACAACAAGGTGTCCCTATTTTTATATATATATATATATATATCATATGTATATATAAGTGTCAGTACGATTTTATTTTGTATTTGCGTGCATTTCCTGTTCGGAAAGTGGCGCTGTACTGATAGTGGCGATTTTATTTTGTATTTCTTAGCGTGCATGCACTTCCTGTCCTGAGAGTGGAGGTGTCCTCAGACTGATGCCTGTTCCTACTGGACTAGCGTTCCTACTGGACTGGAGTTCTTACTGGACTAGCGTTCCTACCGTTCCTACTGGACTCAAGTTTCAACTGGACTGGAGTTCCTACTGGACTGGAGTTCTTACTGGACTGGAGTTCCTACCGTTCCTACTGGACTCAAGTTCCTACTGGACTAGCGTTCCTACTGGACTGGAGTTCCTACTGGACTGGAGTTCTTACTGGACTAGCGTTCCTAGCGTTCCTACTGGACTCAAGTTCCTACTGGACTGGAGTTCCTACTGGACTGGAGTTCTTACTGGACTGGAGTTCCTACTGGACTGGAGTTCTTACTGGACTGGAGTTCCTACCGTTCCTACTGGACTAGAGTTCCTACCGTTCCTACTGGACTCAAGTTCCTACTGGACTCAAGTTCCTACTGGACTGGTTCCTACTGGACTACCGTTCCTACCGTTCCTACTGGACTCAAGTTCCTACTGGACTCAAGTTCCTACTGGACTAGAGTTCCTACCGTTCCTACTGGACTCAAGTTCCTACTGGACTAGAGTTCCTACTGTTCCTACTGGACTCAAGTTCCTACTGGACTCAAGTTCCTACTGGACTCAAGTTCCTACTGGACTTGAGTTCCTACTGGACTGGAGTTCCTACTGGACTAGTTCCTACCGTTCTACTGGACTCAAGTTCCTACTGGACTCAAGTTCCTACTGGACTGGAGTGTTGGAGTGTGGACAACAAATCACGGGAGCAACGAGGAAGAAGGATACAAAACAAAGTACAAAAACTAAACAAAACATCCCTCGGAGGTTTTACTATTATTCAAATTATAATTATTATTAACATATGTTTTATTTTAATTGTATTTGTTACCATTATTTTGTGCACGTCTCTCGGAGGTGGGGCTAACACAGCAGCCCCAGTGCCATATATAAAAAGCAGTTTTGGGGATGTGGTTGCAGGAGGGAGAGGGTGGGTCAAAGAGGACACCTGGGTCGTTGTGTATTCAAATTCAACATTCAAAGGTTTTATCATCAGATGCTCATAAGCTACAGAAATGGCAATGAAATTCTTCTGACCTGAGCTCCTCCAACAATGCAACATATATAATAAAATCTTATCATTTTCAGAAATAGGCACATTGCACTTTGTGATTTATCAGATTAACAGCCCTCACTGCGGATGGTTTTGGTCTCAATGTGTCTAAAGGTCCCTAAAAATAAAACTAACTGTAGAAAAAGAAACAAAATCTGCGTGCATACTATCCCCTTTGAAGTATGTACAAATGTACTTTTTGTAAGTGTTTCACCTGCTCTTATTGTGAAAGTATTTCCGGAAGTGGTCAGCAGTAGTAACTGTGACACCCCTACGTAGACAGATTCCCCACTATGTAATGCGTTTCCTTATGTGTTCTGTTCATGATGCCCTCAGTTTGAATGGATGTAATGAACACTGATGTTTATGTGCTTTTTTCTAGTGATGACGAGATGAAGCCTCATGAAGCTTTGAAGCTTTCCAGCAAATCGGTTCGCTAAAGGTTCATCTCATGAAGCTTCATCATGGGCTTCATGTGCTCACAAGACCCCCTGTTGGTGAACAGGTGTAAAACAGCCACATATTATTTGTAATCTTTGACATACTAAAAATACTGGAAATAATGATACAAAAGGTAAAAGATGTCAAATGTATTTGTCATCCTGTATGAACAGAATTTTACACAGTAAGTGTTTTAAAATGACTGTATATAATAAAAAAACAATGTGTCAATATAGTATCTTGTTGTTACATCTATACATAAATAAATGTAAATGTCTGCTGCCTTCTATAAAGACAAAAGAAGCAATATATGTTCGAAAACTGGAAAAGAACAAGTGTTTTCCTCTCACAAGGATCACACATCTTGAATCGAATCCCATGGCTTTTTATCTGTCAGAAGCTCGCGCCAAGATCTGAATCGCTTCCTGAAGCAGTCACGTGGTATCGACAAACGAGGCTTCGTTTGTCATCGATGACGTCACTGGCCCCCAAATGATACAAGCCTCGACACAGGCTTCACAGAAAGCTTCGGCGATTACTCGACACACGCTCCGAAGCCTCGGCTTCATCTCGTCATCACTACTTTTTTCTGATGAATTGGAATAATGGTTTAATAACGTTTGAAAAGAAAGAAACAAAAACACCCCTACGTATACAGAAAGCCTGCTCTTATTGTGAAAGGGTTTCCGGAAGTGGTAAGCAGTAGTGACATGGGCCCTACTACGTCAAGCCCCCAGGAAGTGCGCCGGACTCTGTGCCCAACATTCTTTTTTTTTTTTTATTGAACATTTTTTTAAACATACAAAAGCTCGGTGAGGATATCATCAACTTATCAACATAAGTTCAAGACATTCATTCACAATAAGACAAAAAAACATAAATAATACATCCATAAGAGCCAGGGGGAAAAAAAAGCATAAAGGCACAAAAACATTTAAGAGGCATTAAGCTTACTTAAAATAATAACCATTTGGAAATGTCATTGCAAATCTTTATAGACAGGTTACAAGATTGTATTTTTCTAAGGGACAGAAAAAAGGACTTGAACTCATTTATGAAACAGGGAAAGGAGGGCTTGCCTCCTCTCCATTTACTACAATGTAAATGGTATTTACCCAAAATAATAATTATATTTACCAAATCAGAAATGGGAGAGTCCAAATTATCAATATAATATAAAATGTGATATATTTTGAAGGCCGGAATATTTGTTAATTTAAGTAACAACCAATCTCTCACATTCGACCAAAACAATTCAGAAAAAGGGCAAGAGAAAAATAAATGTTCCAACGATTCATCAGATAAATTACAAAAGGAACATGGTTCCACTTCAAATTTAAATCTTGAATTTAAAAAAGTAGAAACCGGGTAGATTTTATGAACAATTTTAAAATGAGTTTCTTTTGCTTTAGGGGAAATAGGCCATTTTATAAAATAAGATAGAGCTTTTTCCATTACAGATAAAGTGTCTAAATCGGTCACTTGAGGAAATAAGCCTCTGTTAAAATTGTGAAAAATGTGGGATTTCAGGGAAGCATTAATAGATTTGTTATTCTTAAGAGTATCGCCAATAATTTCCAAATTAGGTAAAACTGATACAACATTTGAGTACAGTAAAGTATTATGAATCATTCCAATAAGTGGTACAGGAATTGCTTTACAGATTTTGTTATAATCTTTAGCAGTACACGTTATATTGTATTTCGTTGAAAAGGCCAAAAATCTAGCAGTTTACCATTGCAATCTAGTAAATCACTAACAAACAAAATACCCCTCTCATGCCAATCACTCCTAAACAAGGATTTTCTGTTTATGATAATCACTCTATTGTTCCATAACGTAGATCCATGAGGAGAAAAATTGTGGGTAAATATCATCTTCCAATAATGAAGTATCTGCTTATGAAAATTTGACAATTTGGTCGGAATCTTATTAACCTCAAAATCACATTTTAAAAGAAAATCAAACCCTCCTAGACGTTTAAATATGGCCTTTGGAATATGGAACCACATGGATTCTGGCTGGGACAAAAAGCTTTCAACCATTTTATTTTAATTGTTCCAATCATCGATTCAAAGTCTAAAGCTTTAATTCCGCCTTTATCATATTCTTTAACAAGCTGTGACTTTTTAATGTAGTGAGTTTTATTTCTCCACAAGAATTGGAAAATAATTGAGTTGGCTTTTTTTATATTAGCCGAAGAGACAAAACATGAGTGGCATGGATAAATAAGTTTAGATATACCTTCTGCTTTAGTAAGAAGAACTCTGCCAAAAATAGTAAGATCTCTAGTTAACCAACGACTGAGAGATTAAAATATAATAATATATTTGGGGGAAATAGGGCAACCCTGTCGAATACCACGTAAAACCTTAAACCTAGGGCTCATTCCAGGGTTCAAAGATACAGAACTATAAATGTCCGAGTAGAGCATCCTAATTATGTTGCAGAAATGTTCACCAAAACCCAGAAATGTCAGAGTTTCCATTAAAAAGGAATGTTCAACAGTATCAAAAGCCTTGTAAAAATCCAGAATAGTACGAGACCTTCAGTATCAATAAACTCCTGGTAATCAAGCATATCCAATATCAGTCTGGTATGGTTATGAATACTTCTGCCCTTTATAAAGGCTGATTGACATTCATCTATTAGTTGATTCAGACCCGAGTTTAACCTGTTAGCATAAACATGTGCTAAAAGTTTGTAATCATTACATAACAGGGTAATAGGTCTCCAATTATCCAACAAAAGATTATTTTTATTTGGTTTTGGAATTAAGGTAATAAGGCCATGTTTCATGGTTGGCGAAAGGTTTCCTGCTGAAATGCAATCTGTGAACGCCTTATAAAGCATTTCTCGCACATCTGACCAAAAACATTTATAAAACTCTATGGTTAAACCATCCAGCCCTGGTGATTTGCCACCAGACATTTGCAGTAATGCACTATCTAATTCTTCAATTTTTAGTCCATCGTCCATATACTGTTTAAAAGAATAATCTATTGTCTTTTTGAATTCTGTAATTTTACTAAAAAAGTTATCACAATTTTCTTTAGAAAACTTTGAGTTATATAAATTGCTATAAAAAAGTCTAATTTCTTCATTTATCTGGTCTTGATTTTCAATAGTGACATCATTAATAATCAGTTTTTGGATTTTCTTTTTCACTTGTCTTTGCTTTTCAAGATTGAAGAAATAAGAAGTGTTTTTCTCTCCTTGCTCAATCCATCGGGCTCTCGAACGAATAAAAGCTCCCTTTGCTTTTTCCAAATACATGTTGTCTAATTGAGTTTGTAAATTGTTCAGTTGAATTTGCTCATCCAATGATAACTCAGCTTTAAGGCATAAATTATTAATTGCACTTGTCATCTCTTGTTGTTTTTGTTTCTTTAATCTAGAAGAGTATTTACAGGATTTTATCGCAATCTGTCTCACACTAAATTTAAACCATTCCCATTTACTGAGAGATGACATATCCAAAGCCAGAGTTTCTTTTATCAGTTGTTTGATCTCTCTACAAAAATCTGCATTCTCCAAAAGACTATTATTGAATTTCCATATAGGTTTAAGATTGGGACTGAAGTTGCATAGTAAAAGGACAAAGAGATGACAGTGATCCGTCAGAGGTGATGCTGAAATGTCACACTTTGAGACATTATTAGTTAAACTAGTAGAGATTAACCAATAATCGAGCCTAGAGCACTGACCATTGTTAGAAGAGTTAAACCAGGTATATTGTGACTTTGAGGGATTATTTATTCTCCAAACATCAGTTAAATTAAGTTTAGAGGCCAAGTGAATAATAGAATCATTAAAATTATGACATTGTCCCCTTAAAGGAAGACGATCTAACCACTCATCAGGAACTACATTAAAATCCCCTCCGATTATAATCTTATCAACATTCGTTGTGTCCAAACGGCGGTACTGCAGCTTCCGTATCAGTCCGTGACGTCACCCGGCCCAAAACAACTTTTTCCCATTCCCACAATGGCGGCTTAAAAAACTTTTCAGAGTTTTACGGGGCGTGGTTTGCAATTCGCCCAGCCAATAGAAATTGGTACTTTTTTCTCCACCTCTCTAGCAGGCACTACAATGGGGGTAAAAGTTCCCGGCACTAAGTACTCTTTTTGGTTTGAACGCAAAATAAGGGGTACTAACGGAACTAAACGGGAAAAGTACTCCGGTGTGAACGCGCCTATTAAGTCCTTAAAGTTGTAAAATGCACTAAAAGCCGAATCTAGATTTATTTTCTCTCTCCATTCATGCTAGTGAGAGTGGGAGCTCGGGGGGCGGGGCTTAAGGGGCGCATGCTCTGTGAGCTACATACGGGTTCTTCTGCTCTGACAGCTAGCATGCTGGGTAATCCGTGACGTTTTGCTCTCTCTAAAGTTGGGCCATTTTGTCTTCCTGCGCCAATGAGCAGCTCTCATAGGAAAGAACGAGACCCGCCTCCCACGCTGTCAGTGGCGGTTCTAGACCAATTTGACTGGGGGGGTTATTTTCTGAGGGGGCACAATAATGCAGGACGAAAAAGACAAAGACAGTATGAATAATTGCGCATAAGAAAACAATGCAATCCAGTTATTGGTATTTGTTTCATTACACATATTTATATGCTTACTGTAATGATAGGTGTTTATGCTTAGTTACAATGCATATATGTTACCACTAGGCGGCAGTATAACATCTATGGACATAGATGTTAGCAGAACAGATGTGAAGTGACTGCATGTTGGCTATAAAGTTGGCTAGTAAAGCAAGTCTAAAGATTCAAGAAGATGTCTTATTTATAACCATAAGAACATTACACCGTATACCTTTAACCTGTGTGTGCTGTTTGGGTCTGTGGGACCCGTTTGCAGTGTTTACTAAAAGAACATGTATGCAATCTAATTATTTGAACCTGCTTTATTTGGGGGGACACCTCACATCCTCTAGGGGACACCTCACATCCTCTAGGGGGACCTCACATCCTCTAGGGGGACCTCACCTCCTCTAGGGGGACCTCACCTCCTCTAGGGGACCTCACATCCTCTAGGGGGACCTCACATCCTCTAGGGGGATCTCACATCTCTAGGGGGACCTCACCTCAGACGGGTCTTGTTTTAAAAACAAGATTTTTTTTTAAATGTTGAAGTGAAATGCATGAATCTGGTGCACTTTGAGCACAAAATGAATTCATGGATACAGCTCTCAACACTCAGATGAAAGGGAGCTGTATACTTTTCAACAGTGACGTGCGGTGAGGTTCATGGCTGGTGAGGCACTGACTCTTTCAGAGTCAGATTTACAAATATTATATTTTGACCTTAATCGAAATATTCGGTTATTTTCAAAAGCTTTTTTAGTCTGATGCTTCGATTCATTTTAAACAGACCGTTCAACAAAAGGATACCCAAATCTAAATATTGGATTGTTCTTTCTTAGTAAGATCCCATGTTCATTACAAATGTGGTCTTACCTTGACTTGAAGATGAAGTCCATGCTATCCTTCTGGACAACAATCTCTATTACTATTTTGTAAAAGTCCTCCTTATCTTCCTGTAGTTTCAAAAGTCTAGTTTGTTGTTTACGTCTACCGTCTCTGTGTAGAATAACAGTAGCAACATTCATTCATTGCCGTTGTATGATGAGACCAGCGAGCCTAAATATCATATATACGTGAAATAAGTTATTTAGAGACTATGGATGGCGAGGATAAATGTAATAAAGGGATCTACAAACATTACATTGGTGACCTACAGTGAGATGGGAACAGGCATGCGCTTAGGGCCCGCTTTCCAGCCCGTTTCTGTGGGGTGACACATTCTGCAGAGCTCATCTGTGCCTCACCTCACCCCACAGTAACTGGCTGAGCGCGCTCACAAAATAAGTGGCCGCGCTAAATTAGTGCCCGCGCTCCAGTCAGTTACTGTGGGCTTACGAGAGGCAGAGCTCGTCCTTGCCTCACTCTCATCGCTCCCATGTAGTTGTAGCGGAGCTCGGCCAATTTGCTGATTTTGACTATAAAAAGCGATTGGAATCAACAGAAATCACACTTACAACACAGATCAGTGGAGACATTTTATTATTATTACTATTTAGTTTTTCTTTAGTTGTTTTTCTGTTACATTGGAGTATGACAGGTGAGGCTCTGCCTCCCCTGCCTCCCCTGACTGCACGTCGCTGCTTTTCAATGATCCAAACATCTTTAGAATATGATCACAACCAATAACAAATCATTTAAACTTGTTTAAGCTTTAGCATTCTTTCTTTTTATTTATGCATATTTTATTAATCACTCCCCTTTTAAACGTTTTACTTCCTATAGTACACATTGGAATTATTTGGAGGCTGTGTGCTCCGTGGCGATGACGGCTTGCGTTAAAAAAAAAAAAAACATATTTGTAAAGTGGGGGCTATTGGGATCGACGTGTTGGAGACCCCTGCTCTAATGGGTCCGACTAGAATGACAAATATCGTTAGTTCCGCCTATTCCGTTTTTTTCATTTTCAGGGGGGCCACAGGGGGTCCAAAGTCGGTGTTACTGGACGCTGTATCCAGTTCTTATTATACATCCATGACGTAGACAGCCTGCTCTTATTGTGAAAGGGTTCCGGAAGTGGTAAGCAGTAGTGACATCGGCCCTACGTAGACAGCCTGCTCTTATTCTGAAAGTGTTCCCGGAAGTGGTGATCAGTTCGCTGTGTGAGTAAATCGCTCCGCGGTGGGATTTCACGGAAGATGCTGAAGAAACGGGAGCCGCTGGTAAGTTAAACCCTTAGTGACTTTTCTTTATGGAAATGTAGACTCATTTAACGACAGAATCCGGAAAAATATCCAGGACAAAACCCCGGATTGTTTTGACACCGACTCCTCTGAAGGTAGAAGCCCCGCCGTGATGCGAGGCAGGCGGCAGGTTGTTTGTTTATCTGTGAGTGGAGGTCTGAGATCCGTGGTTAGCCTGCTACTGTCACCCGGGATCAGGATGCTAGTGTTAGCTGGCTCTGTTGACATGTTGGGGGGCCGGAGGTGACTCAGCGGGGTGTGTGGGGCTGTTAACCCGGGTTAGGTGGACCAGACTCTGTCTCATCGAACCTTTTAGCCGGCCGGCGGCGGTTGTAGCATGTTAGCTCACTGTGGCTAACATGAAGGTAATAAAGTGTGTGTGTGTGCGCGTGTGTGTGTGTGCGCGTGTGTGTGCGCGTGTGTGCACATGATGCTGATGTGATGTTGAAGGTTATTGTATTATTAATATTGATAATCATCAGTGTTGGAAGAAGTACTCAGATATTTTCCTTAAGTAAAAGTACAAATACTAGAGTCTTATAATAAATACTCTACAAGTAATAGTCCTGGTTTCCACATTTTGAGTAAAAGTAGAAAAGTGTTGGCATATTTACAGTAGTAGAAGTACTCATTCTGCACAATGACCCATTTCAAAAGAATTTAAAGTACAGAAGTATTATCAGCTAATTGTACTTCAAGAATCAACAGTAAAGGATCTTTTAAAAGTATTACATTGTTATGGTTATTTTATTATCCTGTTGTCAAGCAAGAGCATTTTAGTGTAGTCAATGTTAGTCACTGCGTGTTCAAATAAATACAGCGGAGTAAACATTTTTATTCAGAAGTACAAAGTAGCATAAAATGGAAAAACAAGTCAAGTACAAATATGTAAAAAGAAAGTACTTGAGTGAATGTAGTTTCTTCACCGTCGATAATGATGTATTGCTTTGCAGTCTCACCTCAAACAGGGAATTAGCTTGTGATTAGGGCTGCACGATATATCGTGTCGTGACGATAATCACGATATGCGTAGTCTTTATTTTTTAATATATATTTTTATTTTATTTTTTGAGGAAGTGCGATATTAAGTAGGCAAATTAACTCATGTTACAATTATTTTGCTGCTTGGGGTCCTTGAGTGAGTGACAGCAAACCACCAATCAAATCTCCAAAGCAAACAGACCCGGTGATTAAAGGTCAAAACACTGAATGAAGTAGTTTCATGTGTTTCTCCAGTTCGGCGCTGCTAACCGAGCTAGCTCAGCTTGTTGCTCTGATAACTTAAGATCCAGACTAAAATCCTTCATCCGGTTAAATATAGTTAGAAAATACCAATTTTTAGCATTAAGTTCAAGAAAGGATGGTTTGCGGACAAAAAAAACGGTCTTTTCTTCAATTCCTGTATTTTTCATATCACAGGGGAAACAATATCGCAATATCAGTTTTTTCCAATATCGTGCAGCCCTACTGTAGATGTAGACACAAGAGGAATTAAATTAATGTTACATATACCAAGAAAACAGATTACAGAAAAGTATGTACAATAAGATTAGTGAGTAAATTAGTGTTCTAAGTTTTTTTTAAATATCGTTTTACGGTCTGATTTTATAAGGGCTGGCAGTTCTACTGGACCTGAGGTATACGCTGCTTCACCTTGGATTCACACAAACAAATTAACTTCATAATCTATGAAGAAAACCAGCTCAGCATGGAGGTCAGCGCCATCACCTGGGAGAGGAGTTTAATTCGCTGCTTGCTTACTAATTATAGGGATAATTGTGATTTTTATCTGTAAAAGTCTGCAGGATAATTGCAGGTGTTCTGCTGAGCGGGACAAAGACCTGTAATCTGATTATCCCAGATAAAAAGAGCAGGATGTGTTTCTGTTTGCTCTTGATGTGTTCCTGCCAAAGGGTGGAGGAGGAGGATGAAGAGGAGGAGGAGGAGGTTAGTGTGAATATGGAGGAGTTAAACACTCTCAATTACCTTTACGCAGAGAGCAGCTTCCTCTTGATTTACACTCTGCTGCGTCCCTCCATTAAAGGTGTTTAAACGTCTGTATCGTCACTGGTGGCCTCCTCCCCCTTCCTCTAAACCCCGTGTTTTTTCTACCCTTTTTGGAGCCGTGGCACACCAACAACCAAACAAGTGATAAACGGACACAGCCTAATGCTGCGTGTAAATATAATTACATGTTTGGCTTTGAGAGCTCTGTCTTTGTGTTTTTTCTCATAAAAGTGACCTGTTTCTCAGTTTGTTTACGCAAGCAAAAGTAATAATATTCCATGCTCTTGTTTTGACGTTCAGAGAATACGTTTAAGCTTGCTTTGGACTGTGGCACTGGTTTCTCTGTTTGGACCACCACGTGTTGATCTGGGTTAGAAGTTGGTCCAGGACTCAGTCTTCCTATTTATTTATTTATCCAGCGCTTTCAGCGTTGATTTGACCCTCTCTCGTCACTTCATTATAGTGTCTTAAATTAACAAGGTCATTAATGCGCTACCTACTGCTGGAAGAGTATTTCATTACTTAGCCAGACCTACATTGACGTCACACACGCACGTGGCAAATCATTTGAAGCATCTAGATAATATTTTTGTGGACAATTAAGGGAAATTGTCTCCCTGGTCCAATAGGATTCCTCCATGTGATTTTGGATTTTTACAGAAAATAATCTTTGTGGCAAACAAATACTTACATAAACATATTAACACCACTTTCTGAAGTAAAAGCTAACTTAGGCTATAAAGGAACTACAGCATGGTCACATGACTTCACGTCACCACCGCTAAGCTAAAGGTGGCTAATGTTTGGCTATAAAGGAACTACAGCACGGTCACATGACTTCAGGTCACCACCGCTAAGCTAAAGGCGGCTAATGTTGGGCTATAAAGAAACTACAGCACGGTCACATGACTTCACGTCACCACCGCTAAGCTAAAGGTGGCTAATGTTTGGCTATAAAGGAACTACAGCACGGTCACATGACTTCAGGTCACCACCGCTAAGCTAAAGGCGGCTAATGTTGGGCTATAAAGAACTACAGCACGGTCACATGACTTCACGTCACCACCGCTAAGCTAAAGGCGGCTAATGTTGTGGCTATAAAGAAACTACAGCACGGTCCACATGACTTCACGTCACCACCGCTAAGCTAAAGGTGGCTAATGTTGGGCTATAAAGGAACTACAGCACAGTCACATGACTTCACATCACCACCGCTAAGCTAAAGGAGGCTAATGTTGGGCTATAAAGGAACTACAGCACGGTCACATGACTTCACGTCACCACCGCTAAGCTAAAGGTGGCTAATGTTGGGCTATAAAGGAACTACAGCACGGTCACATGACTTCACGTCACCACCGCTAAGCTAAAGGGGCTAATGTTGGGCTATAAAGGAACTACAGCACGGTCACATGACTTCACGTCACCACCGCTAAGCTAAAGGAGGCTAATGTTGGGCTATAAAGGAACTACAGCACGGTCACATGACTTCACGTCACCACCGCTAAGCTAAAGGTGGCTAATGTTGGGCTATAAAGGAACTACAGCACGGTCACATGACTTCACGTCACCACCGCTAAGCTAAAGGAGGCTAATGTTGGGCTATAAAGGAACTACAGCACGGTCACATGACTTCACGTCACCACCGCTAAGCTAAAGGTGGCTAATGTTGGGCTATAAAGGAACTACAGCACGGTCACATGACTTCACGTCACCACCGCTAAGCTAAAGGTGGCTAATGTTGGGCTATAAAGGAACTACAGCACGGTCACATGACTTCACGTCACCACCGCTAAGCTAAAGGGGCTAATGTTGGGCTATAAAGGAACTACAGCACGGTCACATGACTTCACGTCACCACCGCTAAGCTAAAGGAGGCTAATGTTGGGCTATAAAGGAACTACAGCACGGTCACATGACTTCACGTCACCACCGCTAAGCTAAAGGTGGCTAATGTTGGGCTATAAAGGAACTACAGCACGGTCACATGACTTCACGTCACCACCGCTAAGCTAAAGGAGGCTAATGTTGGGCTATAAAGGAACTACAGCACGGTCACATGACTTCACGTCACCACCGCTAAGCTAAAGGAGGCTAATGTTGGGCTATAAAGGAACTACAGCACGGTCACATGACTTCACGTCACCACCGCTAAGCTAAAGGGCTAATGTTGGGCTATAAAGGAACTACAGCACGGTCACATGACTTCACGTCACCACCGCTAAGCTAAAGGAGGCTAATGTTGGGCTATAAAGGAACTACAGCACGGTCACATGACTTCACGTCACCACCGCTAAGCTAAAGGAGGCTAATGTTGGGCTATAAAGGAACTACAGCACGGTCACATGACTTCACGTCACCACCGCTAAGCTAAAGGTGGCTAATGTTGGGCTATAAAGGAACTACAGCACGGTCACATGACTTCACGTCACCACCGCTAAGCTAAAGGTGGCTAATGTTGGGCGTGATGACGTTTAGTCGTCTCATTTAGACACTTGTTAGCTACCGCCGTTTTTAAATCTATCAGTGGGGTATTTATTGAAGAATTTTATGTCGTAGAATAAACAATTCTTCGGCTCGTGATAACCACATCTCATTTCATGCTAACAACCAAAAAGACATTCAGGAAACCATTGACTTCCAGGCCAGGGAACAGGGTGTGAGGACTCATTCCTGCACCAATCTGTTAGGATCTCAAACACGGCTGTTTTCTGTAGAGTCCAGAAACGATAAAGTGGTTTGTGTGATTGTTCTACATCCGGGTTCTACAAGTCCACGTCTAAAGTTCAGGTCCTGGAGGGTTTCTGCTGGAGTTTATGGGAGTGATGGTTAGTGACCACTGCTGTTAGCGTTTATAAGGATGCAGGCTGTAAAAGGGATGAGAAACGTCTGTTGATTACATTAGCTTGTTTTCCATGTGTTTCTTTGTTTACGTTGCCTGTTTGGAAAGTAGTCAAATGAGGCCTGGGGGTGTATGAGAGGCAGATGAGCTGCTGGATTCCCATGACTCAGGAAAGTAATCAGGAGTCATTTTTGCTTTGAAGTGTTTATTCGTGGGATGTAATTCCAGCGTTTTGCTAGACGTATGAATCGGGACTCCGTTTGGTCCACTCATTTTTTCCAGACTTCAAAATATCTATTTGAATATCTACTACTATTCCTGTGACTTTTATATAGCGTGAGACAGGAAATGGAGATACATTTACACGTTTTGGCCCCCACAAAAAAAGCACCTGATCAGTGGGGGCCCTCACTCTGATGTGGTGAAGGAATCAGAATGCATGGTTTACCTCATCGAGCGACAACTCTAGTTCGAACAACCTTTATTTGTAATTGTTTTAAACATTTATCACATTACACAAACACAACTGAACATTCCCCAACATTAGACATATGGCAGATTACAAGTAGAGTACAGACCAAGCATATCATTACATTTGCAAATTCAACAAAATACAATCAAGCTCATCCACAAACGGAGCAGAGTTACAATTCTCCAAATAGATGAACCATATTCAAACATTTCCTCACGGTAGTTTAGTCTTTTCACTTGAACCTAACAGCTTCTGCAATGTCCCCCTTTTTTTCATAAATTCCAAAAACAATACTGTAAAATTCAGAAGCTTTCGTCCTTAGTATATATGTGAGTTTCTCAAGAGCCAGTGCCGGTGGGAGGAATCAACATTTGTTGATTTGGTCCACTTCACGTCGTTAAATCCCAAAATACCTCCAAACGACAGACACAGTTCTTCTCCTCGGTTCTTCTTGTATCTCCAGTTTTCCTCAGTGTCCATCTTTACATTCAGCTTCACATGTCACTGCTACTACGCTTGGCGCTGTATTTAATTGCTATTTTTACTGCGCTGTTAGTGTACAGTTTATTATTATGCTGCTGTGTTTATTGTATTTTTGTAACTCTGGCACAACAATTTCCTTCGGGATAAATAAAGTCTTATCTTATCGTACCCCAGCATGCATTTCAGCGGTATTGCCTACGGAGGGTGTTTCTCAATGTCGAGTAAAGCTGCTGCAGAGCCACTATTTCAAGACTTCATCGAGTGCCGCCGAAGTACTGTTCCAATCTCCAGCATACTTGGAAGTCTACCGAGCCCGGCGTACTCCGCTTGGAGAAATATCGAGGCTGCACATGAGTAGACTCCGCGGTCTTAAAATCCCCACAATGCTTTGCGCACGGACCAATTTCCCCAAATCTGTGGCGGAAGATGTAAGGAGGCGGGGCCTCTCATATGACGCACACCTGCACACTTGCTAGCGTGTTCCACTCTTTGTTTTCCAAATGCCAGGAAGTATTCTTGACTCGCTTCTGAAGCAAGATGCTCGGCAGACATGTGCTACCAAGCAAGCGTACTCGTGATTGAGAAACACCCACAGTCTCACAAAGAAATGTGTAATATCTACGTTTGTCCACAGGGCAAAACGTAGTATATTCACAAATAACCCTCTCAATATTTTGTAAAAAAGCTCAAGTCATCTTGGTAATATCTATCAAACTATGGATCCTACTCATCCACTAGACGTAGATTCTAAAAGCACAATATAAACTTCTCTCTAGAAATGTAATCAAAAAGCATTTTAACCAAACTCTCCTACAATTTAGGATTTTCCACTAAAAATAAATCGGGTGTCCGCCATGTTTTTTTTCTCACTGGGAAAGGTTGCGATCACGTGACACGGACACTGCTCATTAGAAATGAATAGGACAACATGTTGTATCCATGTCACGTCATGAGAGGGTTATTTGTGAATATACTACATTTGCCGTGTGGACAAACGTCGCTATTACACGTTGTTTTGTGAGACTGGGTTGTGGTTTATGAAAAATTCATATCATACGGTATAAAGTTCACGGTATATGGTATGAACCGGTATACCGCCCAGCAACACTTTAATATGTCTAGTCCTTTGAATATTGGACTTGAAAGCGCCACTTTTTTCAAATGTAAAGAGCTGCCGATCCTCACGTTTTGGACATATGTTTAGGTTAAATCGTAGAACAAGTTGTGGCGGTCAAACGTGTCTCATTATGAAATCAAACGAACTCGCATATCTGGTCGTAAAGGGACAACTCTGAAATAACTGGAAGCAGAAAAGCTGCAGTTATTTACGCTCACATTTTAGACGCCACCAACATGAAATGTAGATTAACGCGCTTTGCAGCATTTTGTCTCACGGCGATAACATTCGGAGGAAAAGCTTTGTGTAAAACGGTTACGTTCCCTCCTGGACTAGGCGTACCAAAGGGAAGTAACAACATATATAATAACCGGGAGAGAGAAAAGAGGAGAGCAAACTGATTTGTGAAGCCACACGATGGTCTTTTAATTAACTAAAGAGAAAGAGACTCACCAGCCAATTTGCAAACTTACGGCAAACCAAAACAACTTTCTCATGACAGAAAGCGACCACAGTGAACCATAACACTACTCAGAACCTCTATGAGTTGCACGTCTCAAAAACACTACACTGCTGCACAGATCACCCACTGCCATCCATGCAGCTCACAGGAGAAGGGAGAGAGACTGCAGCCTTCCTCAGGTCCTTTGAGGAGGCCCTGATTGGGGATTGGAGCACCTGAGGGAGAGGCTGCACCTGGAGGGAGACAATCAGGGGGAGACGCACGCACGCACACGCACACTAGGGCACGTAACAACAACCATCTCACAGTGGCCTCTGCTGCCACGTTTCTGCCTGTGGTTAATCAATTACAAGATTAAATATTAGTATTTATTTACGTTTTTCATTTCAGGACATGATGGCTATGACTTTTTTTATACTTTTGTAACTACGATTTTAACCCGTTATAAATCTCACACTTTAAAGAGTATCTTAGCATTATCTATCAGTGTGTTGAGAGAGTCCTCCTCAGGGTAACAGGGATGTTCTCAATAAATGCTTTTCTGCTTTGAGATCTTGTTTTTAAAGACAAAATAACACGTGTTCTTGTCCTTCAGATGTCGTGAATAACGGATATATCTTCATTATTGTAATTCAATCAGGAGAGACGGTAAGAACACATATTTATTGCCAGGAATACACGAATGAATGTAATGGAGTTTTGGCGATTAGGCCCCGTTGTGCAGGAGTATCATTCGGGAGGGGAGAACCGATCCGATGAAACCCCCGGGGTCTAGACACTGGTGGTGGTGAATGGATGGTTGGGTTCGGTCTGAAGGGGAGTGGCTTAGCTTGACCCTGGTGGTGGTGAATGGATAGTTGCGGTCGGTCTGAAGGGGAGGGGCTTAGCTTGACCCTGGTGGTGGTGAATGGATAGTTGGGTTCGGTCTGAAGGGGAGTGGCTTAGCGTGACCCTGGTGGTGGTGAATGGATGGTTGGGGTCGGTCTGAAGGGGAGGGGCTTAGCTTGACACTGGTGGTGGTGAATGGATAGTTGGGTTCGGTCTGAAGAGGAGTGGCTTAGCTTGACCCTGGTGGTGGTGCATGGATAGTTGGGGTCGGTCTGAAGGGGAGGGCTTAGCTTGACACTGGTGGTGGTGAATGGATAGTTGGGTTCGGTCTGAAGGGGAGTGGCTTAGCGTGACCCTGGTGGTGGTGAATGGATGGTTGGGGTCGGTCTGAAGGGGAGGGGCTTAGCTTGACACTGGTGGTGGTGAATGGATAGTTGGGTTCGGTCTGAAGAGGAGTGGCTTAGCTTGACCCTGGTGGTGGTGCATGGATAGTTGGGGTCGGTCTGAAGGGGAGTGGCTTAGCTTGACCCTGGTGGTGGTGAATGGATAGTTGGGTTCGGTCTGAAGGGGAGTGGCTTAGCTTGACCCTGGTGGTGGTGAATGGATAGTTGGGTTCGGTCTGAAGGGGAGGGGCTTAGCTTGACCCTGGTGGTGGTGAATGGATAGTTGGGGTCGGTCTGAAGGGGAGTGGCTTAGCTTGACCCTGGTGGTGGTGAATGGATAGTTGGGGTCGGTCTGAAGGGGAGGGGCTTAGCTTGACCCTGGTGGTGGTGAATGGATAGTTGGGGTCGGTCTGAAGGGGAGGGGCTTAGCTTGACCCTGGTGGTGGTGAATGGATAGTTGGGGTCGGTCTGAAGGGGAGGGGCTTAGCTTGACCCTGGTGGTGGTGAATGGATAGTTGGGTTCGGTCTGAAGGGGAGGGGCTTAGCTTGACCCTGGTGGTGGTGAATGGATAGTTGGGTTCGGTCTGAAGGGGAGGGCTTAGCTTGACCCTGGTGGTGGTGAATGGATAGTTGGGGTCGGTCTGAAGGGAGGGGCTTAGCTTGACCCTGGTGGTGGTGAATGGATAGTTGGGGTCGGTCTGAAGGGGAGGGGCTTAGCTTGACCCTGGTGGTGGTGGTGAATGGATAGTTGGGGTCGGTCTGAAGGGGAGTGGCTTAGCTTGACCCTGGTGGTGGTGAATGGATGGTTGGGGTCGGTCTGAAGGGGAGTGGCTTAGCTTGACCCTGGTGGTGGTGAATGGATGGTTGGGGTCGTCTGAAGGGGAGGGGCTTAGCTTGACCCTGGTGGTGGTGAATGGATGGTTGGGGTCGGTCTGAAGGGGAGTGGCTTACCTTGACCCTGGTGGTGGTGAATGGATGGTTGGGGTCGGTCTGAAGGGGAGGGGCTTAGCTTGACCCTGGTGGTGGTGAATGGATAGTTGGGGTCGGTCTGAAGGGGAGGGGCTTAGCTTGACCCTGGATTCAGAGGGAGGTGAAAAGGGGTGGAGGAGGGCTGCGTCGAGTCACCTGAAATGACAGCTGTCAGAGGGGGGAGAGCAGATTTAAAAGGGTTTAGCGGAGTGCTGTGATAGGCTTGTGAGAATAGAGCGAAGTGATTGGTTAAGCTGGGGAGTGACGCCCCCGATCACTTATTGAGAGGAGAGAGAGTAGTGACATGGGAATAGTAAATGAATGAGTAAAGACGGTCTTCCTGATTGAACTTGCGCTGAGCTTCATTTGTCTAATCTGTGTTTTTATATTTGGGTGGACAAAAGACAAGGAGAAATGATTAGGAGGGCGTATTTCATTTTGTATGATGATTATTATGTATTTAGCTTGTTTTGTTGTTGTAAACCTAGCATTTAAAGGAATATATCTCTGCGCCCTCAAACCAAAATGCAGATTTCCCCCGTACATGTGAAAGTGATGCCAGAAAACAATATTTCTGTTCCTCAAAAAGTGAATAATTCCTCCAGAACTATGAGTCTCAAACAAGAGCGTCAGACAGATTTGTTTTTACGGAGCTCCGACGTCACGTTGTTGTTACGTCCGCGGACACATCTTGTTTACGGGCGGCATGATCTCGAGATCAGTGTACCACAGTACTCGTACTATATCTCTCTATTGAAACCCCTGTTCCTGTACGGTGGCCTTCAGGTTCAAACGCGCTACAAATCATCAATCAAAACATTTTCAGCAACTTGACAACACATGCAGCATTTAGAGAACATTCAGCAACTTCATCTCTGTGAATCCTCAAGTCTGCTGAAAACTGGCAATCATTACAACGATCTTATAATCAGGGAAGCACTTAGGAATAATCAGTGCAACCACACGTCTCTTTACTTTGACTCACATGCTGATCTGAATACACATGATGAGATCAGTTCATCAGTGCTATCTGCACTGCTCGGATAAACACGCATTCTCAGAGTGAGAGCCAGTCTTTTGTTTTCTAAAACGGCCCTCTTACCTCTGTAGTCAACACTGTATGAAGGATTACAATTGTGTGGGAGAGACGAGGGATTTGAGCGTCTGCAGACCATTAACATGCACTGGGAACAGCACAGAATATGACCTCCGCAGTATTTACATTGAAATATAATTATTCCATTCTATTTCAATACTGCTATATTTGACTATATTTTTGTAATGTTATTATAGTTTTCTTATAATAGTTCTCTATCTGTGTGTTTTGGTGAATTTAGAGGAAATTACTAGACTATGTTTTTTCTCAGAATTAGATATTTTTACTCGAAATTTGACTTTTCTCAGAATTTGATTTTTTTTCTTAGAATTAGATTTTTTTCAGAATTTGACTTTTTCTCAGAATTTGACTTTTTTTCTATTTCAATGTAAATACTGCTATATTTTATGTTATAGTTTTCTTAAAATAGTTCTCTATCTGTGTTTTTATTTTTGTTTTACTTTTATGTTTCCACCACGACATCAAGTCTAATTCCTCAACTATGTGTCATCTCACCTGGTGACTCACCTGGTTCTGAGAATACACATTAATATCTCACGTTACTTGTCAATCGTCCCGAAAGCACACAAAGAAGTCTCAGAGTTAATAACTGTTATATTATTCTTTAGATGTAGATAAATCAGTTAATTTTTTTTTGTTAATGATCATTTTAATTGGAGATTAAAGTGTGTTTATGTCGTCATAAAAGCTTGTTTTTATGCTCCAAATATTAAGAATGACAACCCAGTATTTTGTGAGAAACAGATGAATTGACAAGAATAATAATAAAACACAGGAACAGAATATGACCTCTTTAACCCTGTGACTGCAGTTGCCCTCCCGTCCTGCAGGGGGCGCACTCTGCTCCATCAGCTGGGGATGTGGAGCAGGGAGATCCTCTTTTGAAGAAGCTAATCTAAAACAATCCTCTCTCCTTAAAGCCTTAAGACTCTGCACTGAGGACACGGCATCTTCTCAGCAGCAGAGCATCCAAGCTACTTTGCTTTATATCTGCTCAACCAATGATAAAAGAGACATAGTACCTGAGTGTTAGCTCATGCTAGTGTTAGCTCATGCTAATTGTGGCTAATGCTCACTCAAGTCAGTGTCCGGCTTATTGTGCTGCAGTGAGGAAGAAGGGGCCTCTTTAACGTCAGGTGAATATTACACTGATGCGAACACTTAAGACACACTTCAATTAAATATGAGGTGTTTTATCAATTCATCGAAGGATCTGTAAACTGAGTTTCAGAAAGTTCGCCTCTTTAAATTAAATGTTTTATTTTAGTTTGCGTTATTTTTTGGCCTCTTTAGTCACAAATATTTAGGGTTATGATAACGTTTTTGTTTTCTTTTAACCTGTTTGTATTTCTCAATGTAACATTTAAATACCAGTGTTTGGAAATCATTAAAAAAACAATACTAGTGTATTTAAAATATATACTCAACTTTAACTATAACTCTATACTATAATGATGATTTGGAAGTCTACTGCTTGTAAAGATATCCTGTATGTCTGCGAAAATATCGTTATTTATGCCAAATAAATACTTAAATTAGAGCTGATTTCTACATTAAAAGGAGATTGTTGTTGTTGTTTGTTATCCTGAGTGAATGCATTGTTGTTAGTTTAAATTGCAGCGTTTTCTTCTGGTAATGAGGAGCTTGTCTTTAGGGACTTTATTTTCCAGCAGGTTTGTTGGAAGTTTCCTCTTTTCCAGACTCTGGCTGTGAAAATATTGAAAGTAGACGAGAAATACCTGACAGAGTGAGAGAGAGGCTGCTGATGTTCAGGTGTATATCAGTATGTAGTGTCTCTACTTTAAAGAGTCCTCTCCTGCTGATGTTCAGGGTATATCAGTATGTAGTGTCTCTACTTTAAAGAGTCCTCTCCTGCTGATGTTCAGGTGTATATCAGTATGTAGTGTCTCTACTTTAAAGAGTCCTCTCCTGCTGATGTTCAGGTGTATATCAGTATGAAGTGTCTCTACTTTAAAGAGTCCTCTCCTGCTGATGTTCAGGGTATATCAGTATGTAGTGTCTCTACTTTAAAGAGTACTCTCCTGATGATGTTCAGGTGTATATCAGTATGTAGTGTCTCTACTTTAAAGAGTCCTCTCCTGCTGATGTTCAGGTGTATATCAGTATGTAGTGTCTCTACTTTAAAGAGTTCTCTCCTGCTGATGTTCAGGTGTATATCAGTATGTAGTGTCTCTACTTTAAAGAGTCCTCTCCTGCTGATGTTCAGGTGTATATCAGTATGTAGTGTCTCTACTTTAAAGAGTCCTCTCCTGCTGATGTTCAGGTGTATATCAGTATGTAGTGTCTCTACTTTAAAGAGTCTCTCCTGCTGATGTTCAGGTGTATATCAGTATGTAGTGTCTCTACTTTAAAGAGTCCTCTCCTGCTGATGTTCAGGTGTATATCAGTATGTAGTGTCTCTACTTTAAAGAGTCCTCTCCTGCTGATGTTCAGGTGTATATCAGTATGTAGTGTCTCTACTTTAAAGAGTTCTCTCCTGCTGATGTTCAGGTGTATATCAGTATGTAGTGTCTCTACTTTAAAGAGTCCTCTCCTGCTGATGTTCAGGTGTATATCAGTATGTAGTGTCTCTACTTTAAAGAGTCCTCTCCTGCTGATGTTCAGGTGTATATCAGTATGTAGTGTCTCTACTTTAAAGAGTCCTCTCCTGCTGATGTTCAGGTGTATATCAGTATGTAGTGTCTCTACTTTAAAGAGTCCTCTCCTGCTGATGTTCAGGTGTATATCAGTATGTAGTGTCTCTACTTTAAAGAGTTCTCTCCTGCTGATGTTCAGGTGTATATCAGTATGTAGTGTCTCTACTTTAAAGAGTCCTCTCCTGCTGATGTTCAGGTGTATATCAGTATGTAGTGTCTCTACTTTAAAGAGTCCTCTCCTGCTGATGTTCAGGTGTATATCAGTATGTAGTGTCTCTACTTTAAAGAGTCCTCTCCTGCTGATGTTCAGGTATATCAGTATGTAGTGTCTCTACTTTAAAGAGTCCTCTCCTGCTGATGTTCAGGTGTATATCAGTATGTAGTGTCTCTACTTTAAAGAGTCCTCTCCTGCTGATGTTCAGGTGTATATCAGTATGTAGTGTCTCTGCTTTAAAGAGTCCTCTCCTGCTGATGTTCAGGTGTATATCAGTATGTAGTGTCTCTACTTTAAAGAGTCCTCTCCTGCTGATGTTCAGGTGTATATCAGTATGTAGTGTCTCTACTTTAAAGAGTCCTCTCCTGCTGATGTTCAGGTGTATATCAGTATGTAGTGTCTCTACTTTAAAGAGTCCTCTCCTGCTGATGTTCAGGTGTATATCAGTATGTAGTGTCTCTACTTTAAAGAGTCCTCTCCTGCTGATGTTCAGGTGTATATCAGTATGTAGTGTCTCTACTTTAAAGAGTCCTCTCCTGCTGATGTTCAGGTGTATATCAGTATGTAGTGTCTCTACTTTAAAGAGTCCTCTCCTGCTGATGTCAGGTGTATATCAGTATGTAGTGTCTCTACTTTAAAGAGTCCTCTCCTGCTGATGTTCAGGTGTATATCAGTATGTAGTGGCTCTACTTTAAAGAGTCCTCTCCTGCTGATGTTCAGGTGTATATCAGTATGTAGTGTCTCTACTTTAAAGAGTCCTCTCCTGCTGATGTTCAGGTGTATATCAGTATGTAGTGTCTCTACTTTAAAGAGTCCTCTCCTGCTGATGTTCAGGTGTATATCAGTATGTAGTGTATCTACTTTAAAGAGTCCTCTCCTGCTGATGTTCAGGTGTATATCAGTATGTAGTGTCTCTACTTTAAAGAGTCCTCTCCTGCTGATGTTCAGGTATATCAGTATGTAGTGTCTCTACTTTAAAGAGTCCTCTCCTGCTGATGTTCAGGTGTATATCAGTATGTAGTGTCTCTACTTTAAAGAGTCCTCTCCTGCTGATGTTCAGGTGTATATCAGTATGTAGTGTCTCTACTTTAAAGAGTCCTCTCCTGCTGATGTTCAGGTGTATATCAGTATGTAGTGTCTCTACTTTAAAGAGTCCTCTCCTGCTGATGTTCAGGTGTATATCAGTATGTAGTGTCTCTACTTTAAAGAGTCCTCTCCTGCTGATGTTCAGGTGTATATCAGTATGTAGTGTCTCTACTTTAAAGAGTCCTCTCCTGCTGATGTTCAGGTGTATATCAGTATGTAGTGTCTCTACTTTAAAGAGTCCTCTCCTGCTGATGTTCAGGTGTATATCAGTATGTAGTGTCTCTACTTTAAAGAGTCCTCTCCTGCTGATGTTCAGGTGTATATCAGTATGTAGTGTCTCTACTTTAAAGAGTCCTCTCCAGCTGATGTTCAGGTGTATATCAGTATGTGGTGTCTCTACTTTAAAGAGTCCTCTCCTGCTGATGTTCAGGTGTATATCAGTATGTAGTGTCTCTACTTTAAAGAGTCCTCTCCAGCTGATGTTCAGGTGTATATCAGTATGTGGTGTCTCTACTTTAAAGAGTCCTCTCCTGCTGATGTTCAGGTGTATATCAGTATGTAGTGTCTCTACTTTAAAGAGTCCTCTCCTGCTGATGTTCAGGTGTATATCAGTATGTAGTGTCTCTACTTTAAAGAGTCCTCTCCTGCTGATGTTCAGGTGTATATCAGTATGTAGTGTCTCTACTTTAAAGAGTCCTCTCCTGCTGATGTTTAGGTGTATATCAGTATGTAGTGTCTCTACTTTAAAGAGTCTCTCCTGCTGGTGTTCAGGTGTATATCAGCATGTAGTGTCTCTACTTTAAAGAGTCCTCTCCTGCTGATGTTCAGGTGTATATCAGTTTGTAGTGTCTCTACTTTAAAGAGTCCTCTCCTGCTGATGTTCAGGTGTATATCAGTATGTAGTGTCTCTACTTTAAAGAGTCCTCTCCTGCTGATGTTCAGGTGTATTCAGTATGTAGTGTCTCTACTTTAAAGAGTCCTCTCCTGCTGATGTTCAGGTGTATATCAGTATGTAGTGTCTCTACTTTAAAGAGTCCTCTCCTGCTGATGTTCAGGTGTATATCAGTATGTAGTGTCTCTACTTTAAAGAGTCCTCTCCTGCTGATGTTCAGGTGTATATCAGTATGTAGTGTCTCTACTTTAAAGAGTCCTCTCCTGCTGATGTTCAGGTGTGTATCAGTATGTAGTGTCTCTACTTTAAAGAGTCTCTCCTGCTGATGTTCAGGTGTATATCAGTATGTAGTGTCTCTACTTTAAAGAGTCCTCTCCTGCTGATGTTCAGGTGTATATCAGTATGTAGTGTCTCTACTTTAAAGAGTCCTCTCCTGCTGATGTTCAGGTGTATATCAGTATGTAGTGTCTCTACTTTAAAGAGTCCTCTCCTGCTGATGTTCAGGTGTATATCAGTATGTAGTGTCTCTACTTTAAAGAGTCCTCTCCTGCTGATGTTCAGGTGTATATCAGTATGTAGTGTCTCTACTTTAAAGAGTTCTCTCCTGCTGATGTTCAGGTGTATATCAGTATGTAGTGTCTCTACTTTAAAGAGTCCTCTCCTGCTGATGTTCAGGTGTATATCAGTATGTAGTGTCTCTACTTTAAAGAGTCCTCTCCTTCTGATGTTCAGGTGTATATCAGTATGTAGTGTCTCTACTTTAAAGAGTCCTCTCCTGCTGATGTTCAGGTGTATATCAGTATGTAGTGTCTCTACTTTAAAGAGTCCTCTCCTGCTGATGTTCAGGTGTATATCAGTATGTAGTGTCTCTACTTTAAAGAGTCCTCTCCTGCTCTGAAGAGTCACTCTGCATGTTGTGGGGATAAAGGAAGTCATAATTATATTTACATGACGTATTTGATTTAAACTTAAACGTGTTATAACAGCAACTCTCTCTTTCACACACACACACACACACACACACACACACACACACACACACACACACACACACACACACACACACACATCAAAAGCCTTCTTAAATTATACATCAGAAACCGCTCCTATGACATTCCTGGCTCCTATACGGGGATTTGCATTTTCTGAATTGTTTTTTTTAAAGCAGGTTATGCTGGACTAGACGTCTTTCTCTCGCTCAACATTTCCACTGGCATGTGGTTTGTTGACTTTGTGGAATTTCTATTTGTCTCCAGCTTACAAGGAATGTGCCTTTTGGTGCGAACAGTTAGTATTTACAGAGGATAGTTGCAAAAGAGCTGGAAACAAAACATACATGTACAATAGAAGAATTCAAGTCACACAAATATGTTGGGATTTCATTCAAATGTGCAAAGTTCAGTCATTTCGTGAAATACGGACTATTGTCGTAAAAGTGTGTTTTTCCATTTGTATTTTATAGAAATGAGGCAGACATCTGACATCAGACACAAAGGCTTTATTTCCTCAAATAAATACATCTCTCAAAATGTTTGAACAACTTTTTAAAGAGCTGTAACGACATCCCCCTCGCATCCCTGAACAATATTTGATTAACGACGTTTGCTTTGTTCAGCACTGTTAACTCCAAACAGCTGTTGTGTGCAGTGGGATGATGTTACACCATGAGGCGATATCAATAAGTTATTACTGTTTGTTCAGCGGTTGATCTTTTATTATGTCCGGGTGAGTGACGCCATTGTGGCCGAGTGGCACAAATCAATGAGAGGCTCTTTAGTGAAGTTCATTGTTTTATAGACGCTGAAATATCGATGACTATTGGATGGGTTTTGATGAAATTAGGTTCATCGTGCATGTTCCTGTTGGTTTGTGTTATTTCTGTGTTGGTCCCTGAAGGCAGCATCCCCCTGGTCCAATGGGATTTCTCTGTGATTTTGGATTATTGCAGAAAATAATCTCTGGTTCAAACAAACGTTTCTGATTCTTACACGTTTAGTTCAGCAGAATAATCTCCACATATTAACACTCTATGATTCCTGAAGTAAAAATCTAATGTTGGGCTATAAAGGAACTACAGCACGGTCACATGACTTCACGTCACCACTGCTAAGCTAAAGGAGGCTAATGTTGGGCTATAAAGGAACTACAGCACGGTCACATGACTTCACCTCACCACCGCTAAGCTAAAGGTGGCTAATGTTGGGCTATAAAGGAACTACAGCACGGTCACATGACTTCACGTCACCACCGCTAAGCTAAAGGAGGCTAATGTTGGGC
>JAAOOA010000543.1:67500-212500 GCA_012861695.1 Trematomus loennbergii | reverse complement strand
TGCTCATGTGGCTGATGTGGAAACCGGGTCATTTGGATGCGGAGCTGAAAATAGATCGGGACGTGTCGACCTGCATGTTCACCAGAGCTGAGTGACGCCTGCTTCAGCTTCTGCATACTGGATAATACTAATAATAATAATACATTAGATTTTTATAGCGCTTTTCCTGATGCTCAAAGACTCTTACACATGTACTGAAACACTCACACACGTCTTGTCTTTGTGGGGACCCTGTGAGGGTGAAACACTCAGGGATTTTAGCCTCTGCAGACCCTTTACATGCACTAAAACCTATAGAACTCACTACAGGGACGTGGAATCGGGACTCTTTGAACACAGACTTTAGTTGTGCAGAAACACTGACACACGTCTCTTTGTACTCCTGTCTTCGTGGGGACCGTGTGAGAGTGAAACACTCAGGGATTTTAGCCTCTGCAGACCCTTTACATGCACACAAACCTATAGAACTCACTACAGGGACGTGGAATCGGGACTCTTTGAACACAGACTTTTTTAGTTGTGCAGAAACACTGACACACGTCTCTTTGTACTCCTGTCTTCGTGGGGACCGTGTGAGGGTGAAACACTCAGGGATTTTAGCCTCTGCAGACCCTTTACATGCACTAAAACCTATAGAACACACTTCAGGGACGCAGGGACTCTTTGAACACAGACTTAGTTGTGATGTGTCTGTGTTGCTTCTCACTGTTTCCCTCCCTGCAGTTCAAAGATCCTCTCATCCTGCTGCTGCTGGCCTCGGCCGTCATCAGCATCCTGATGAGGCAGTTCGATGATGCCATCAGCATCACGGTGGTGAGTTACACCTCCACACACACACCTCCTTATGTTACACCTCCACACACACACACCTGCTTCCTTTCTTTTAGTTCCCCCCCCCTGGAGACGCCTGACACCTGCGGGCTTTGTAAAGTCATTCATAGAAATTACATTTGTGTCTCAATCACAAACCGGTTCATCACCTCTGTCACGCACGAGGAATTTGACTTGGTGTCATGGTGCATACATCAAAGTAAAGTAGATAGAGAACTATTTTAATAAAACTATAATAACATTACAAATATATAGTCAAATATAGCAGTGTTTACATGTTACAGTGTTTCAGGTTTATCACCAGGTAGGTTGACACGTGCGAGGAATTAGAAAACTCTAATGTGTGTGTGTGTGTCTGTGTGTGTGTGTGTGTGTGTGTGTGTGTGTGGTGTGTGTGTCCTCCTCAGGCCATCATCATCGTGGTGACGGTCGCCTTCGTCCAGGTGAGTTTCTGATTCGCCTCAAACATGTGACTCATTCAAAACACGTCAGAATATTTAAAGCCAATGAAAGACAATGAAGGTCAGAGTGGGAAGTAACTAAGTACATTTACTCAAATACTGAATTTAAGTACCATTTTGAAGTACTTTGTACTTCTACTCCACTACAGTTCAGAGGTACATGGTGTACTTTGACTCCACTACATGTATTTAATACCTTTAGTTACTTCACAGATGTGGATGAATGATGTGAAATATAATCAAGTGTTAAATTAGACTTTAGTTCCTCCTGGAGTAAATTCACTCAAGTACAAGACCTGAGTACTTTTACTCAAGTACAAGATCTGAGTAAATAATATTGACAGGACCTTTAAAGTGATTAGATGAATAATCTCTGCGCTCAGTGTGAAGCAGCGCTGAGGGAACAGGAGACGTTGCTGACGTGTTCCAGATTGAGATTAGGGAGATGAATCCAGTCAAACCATTGTGTTCATGATGGAGGAAGGTCAATCTCCTTTGTGCTGACGACTACGGTTTGTTTGACTCACATTGGGAGAATGTGTGCATTGAAATAACTCCCTCGGTATGACGTGTGTTTGACTTGTTGTTCTGAGTTGTTGTTGTTGGTTGTTGTTTGTAGGAGTATCGCTCAGAGAAGTCTCTGGAAGAACTGGGGAAGCTGGTTCCTCCAGAATGTCACTGGTGAGAGTTCAATCCTTGTTCTTCTCCCTCCTCTACTTCTACTACTTCTTCTACTTGTTGTTGTTGTTGTTTTGGTTGTTGTTGTTGTTGTTCTACTTCTTCTTCTTCGCTGTATGTGTAAATAAAGTTGTGTTTGAATCCCCTCTCAGCATCAGGAGGGAAACCTGGAGCACCGTCTGGCCCGAGAGCTGGTTCCTGGAGACACCGTGTGTCTGTCGGTGGGGGAGAGGGTCCCTGCAGACCTGCGCCTAGTGGAGGTACTCACACTCACACTCACACTCACACTCACACTCAAGTACAAACATATATTGTGTTTTCATTTGGGGTTTCCATTCTCTCCCCCTGAAGGAACTGATATCTAACTGGAAGCTCTCAGTCAGAGTTCCTGGAATAATTTAGCAGTGAACAAAGAGACAACATATCCACTGTTTGGGCTCAGTTAGCTCAGTTAGCTCAGTTAGATCAGTTAGATCAGTTAGCTCAGTTAGCTCAGTTAGATCAGTTAGCTCAGTTAGATCAGTTAGCTCAGTTAGATCAGTTAGCTCAGTTAGATCAGTTAGCTCAGTTAGATCAGTTAGCTCAGTTAGCTCAGTTAGCTCAGTTAGATCAGTTAGCTCAGTTAGCTCAGTTAGCTCAGTTAGCTCAGTTAGCTCAGTTGGATCAGTTAGCTCAGTTAGCTCAGTTAGCTCAGTTAGCTCAGTTAGCTCAGTTAGATCAGTTAGCTCAGTTAGATCAGTTAGCTCAGTTAGCTCAGTTGGATCAGTTAGCTCAGTTAGATCAGTTAGCTCAGTTAGATCAGTTAGCTCAGTTAGCTCAGTTAGATCAGTGAGATCAGTGAAAAAAGGGAGCTTACTCAAAGCTCATAGCGTGGTGCAGGAATGGTCATTTAATTCTGAAATGAGTCAGCATTGTTTTAGTTTTTTAGCCTGAAATGAGGTCTGTGGTTAACACAAGCTGAAGAGAGTTTAACCTTTTGTTCTACCACATCAAAACAGAGATTACTAACAAGTGTCTAAATGAGACGACTAAACGTCACCACGCCCAACATTAGCCACCTTTAGCTTAGCGGTGGTGACGTGAAGTCATGTGACCGTGCTGTAGTTCCTTTATAGCCCAACATTAGCCACCTTTAGCTTAGCGGTGGTGACGTGAAGTCATGTGACCGTGCTGTAGTTCCTTTATAGCCCAACATTAGCCTCCTTTAGCTTAGCGGTGGTGACGTGAAGTCATGTGACCGTGCTGTAGTTCCTTTATAGCCCAACATTAGCCACCTTTAGCTTAGCGGTGGTGACGTGAAGTCATGTGACCGTGCTGTAGTTCCTTTATAGCCCAACATTAGCCACCTTTAGCTTAGCGGTGGTGACGTGAAGTCATGTGACCGTGCTGTAGTTCCTATATAGCCCAACATTAGCCACCTTTAGCTTAGCGGTGGTGACGTGAAGTCATGTGACCGTGCTGTAGTTCCTTTATAGCCCAACATTAGCTACCTTTAGCTTAGCGGAGGTGACGTGAAGTCATGTGACCGTGCTGTAGTTCCTTTATAGGAATCATGTGACCGTGCTGTAGTTCCTTTATAGCCCAACATTAGTTTTTTAATTCAGAAACCTAAAGTGCTGTTAATATGTGGAGATTATCCTGATGAACTAAACGTGTAAATATCAAATGATACATAGATTATTTTCTGCAATAATCCAAAATCACATGGAGAAATCCCATTGGACCAGGAGATGCTGCCTTCAGGGACCAACACAGAAATACCACATCCCTGCACCCCTGTATTTGAGTGTTTTCCCTGTATTTGAGTGTTTATTGACCCCCTGCCCCTCCTCAGGCGACAGACCTGTGTGTGGATGAGTCCAGTCTGACGGGGGAGACGTCTCCCTGCTCCAAGTCCACCCCCCCAGCCGGCCTCCTCCAACGGAGACATCGCGTCCCGCAGCAACATCGCCTTCATGGGGACACTGGTGCGCTGCGGCCGGGCCAAGGTACTTATTATTATTATTATCTATATATCTTTATTGAACAAGGACTATGCTATATGTCAGATTATAGGTCAGTCAGGAACACGCATAGCAATCAACCAACATTAAAACATCTCATAAAGCCTATCACACTAACAAATAAAACAGATGTATAAACCATACATACTAGTACATTTGTCAATAAACATATCATTTTACAAATAATTTAAAGGTCTCCTATTTGTAGGAATATATTATGGGTCAGATACAGCTAAATGCTGCCATATTATATTCCAAACCACATCAAGGATTATTTCTGAAACAGTATGGAGCTCAAACTCTCAAAGGTGACTTCCTTTTGATTTCCTGCTTCTTTACACATACTCTCTCCAGTACAGGTTAGCTCTGAGTGTTAGCATGCTAATGTAAACACCGACCATATTACGTCCAGAACACGTCTCATTGTTTCTGACAGCAATGTTTCTGATAGGCCCGTGGGTTTAAAGCCCCCACATTCAGATATTCGTCATATCGGACGCAAATTTGGATCAGCTCCGTTGTTCCCCCTTTTTAGAGATGTGGGTACGGAGGAACAGAGAGAGGGTTGTATTTTCTGACACTTAGTGAGTTCCCTGACGCACCGGGGACACATATTTATGTAGAAAAGACATAAAAAAGTGCATTTTGCATGACATGTCGCCTTTAAAATAACATCTCACATTACAGTAAAAATAATGTTGACAAAGTCCATTTTTTGGGGGTGAAAAGCAAAAATCTGCACCAGTTTTACAGACAGTGTTATTGCACATCAGGGGCTTTCCAGTCTGTGTGGTGTTCAGTCTGACCACGGGACCAGAGCGCTCCAACACATACACACTTCTGCTTTTTTGTTTTCAGGGCATCGTGATCGGGACCGGAGAGAATTCAGAGTTTGGGAAGTTTTCAAGATGATGCAAGCAGAAGAGGTACGTCATCCTGACTGAACATCAGCAGGAGAGGACTCTTTAAAGTAGAGACACTACATACTGATATACACCTGAACATCAGCTGGAGAGGACTCTTTAAAGTAGAGACACTACATACTGATATACACCTGAACATCAGCAGGAGAGGACTCTTTAAAGTAGAGACACTACATACTGATATACACCTGAACATCAGCAGGAGAGGACTCTTTAAAGTAGAGACACTACATACTGATATACACCTGAACATCAGCAGGAGAGGACTCTTTAAAGTAGAGACACTACATACTGATATACACCTGAACATCAGCAGGAGAGGACTCTTTAAAGTAGAGACACTACATACTGATATACACCTGAACATCAGCAGGAGAGGACTCTTTAAAGTAGAGACACTACATACTGATATACACCTGAACATCAGCAGGAGAGGACTCTTTAAAGTAGAGACACTACATACTGATATACACCTGAACATCAGCAGGAGAGGACTCTTTAAAGTAGAGACACTACATACTGATATACACCTGAACATCAGCAGGAGAGGACTCTTTAAAGTAGAGACACTACATACTGATATACACCTGAACATCAGGAGGAGAGGACTCTTTAAGTAGAGACACTACATACTGATATACACCTGAACATCAGCAGGAGAGGACTCTTTAAAGTAGAGACCTACATACTGATATACACCTGAACATCAGCAGGAGAGGACTCTTTAAAGTAGAGACACTACATACTGATATACACCTGAACATCAGCAGGAGAGGACCCTTTAAAGTAGAGACACTACATACTGATATACACCTGAACATCAGCAGGAGAGGACTCTTTAAAGTAGAGACACTACATACTGATATACACCTGAACATCAGCAGGAGAGGACTCTTTAAAGTAGAGACACTACATACTGATATACACCTGAACATCAGCAGGAGAGGACTCTTTAAAGTAGAGACACTACATACTGATATACACCTGAACATCAGCAGGAGAGGACTCTTTAAAGTAGAGACACTACATACTGATATACACCTGAACATCAGCAGGAGAGGACTCTTTAAAGTAGAGACACTACATACTGATATACACCTGAAGGGCCCCTTGATCAGATGTGTGTGCAGAACAAAGACTGGAGAGAATAGTAACTTCATTGTGTTTTAATGTATTTATTTCAGAGACTAAAAGTGACTCCTGCTGTAAGAAAACACTCTGCCTTTCACTACAACGTATTTCCCTTAGGGGCAAGACCAAAGTCTCACAGTTCCTTTAAAAACAGGAAGCCATTGTTCCAGAAAAGTTTTTTTAAGGGGAGACATCTGAACACTCTGCTCCAGGTGGATATTGATTTACAGTCAACTGGAGTGCACGGAAACTGATCACAGCGAAACGCCTCAGAGTTCTGATTGTTAGCTGGCCGGCTCTGTTGTGATTGGTCACCCGTTTGGAGATGTCCCGCCCCCTTAGCCCGTATCACGTACAATGTGTTTGAGCGCTAGCCAATAGGAGCTTGAGTGTTCAGTGTCACCATGTTCCGGAAGTAAAGAAATGAGCCATTTACATGCACTGAAACCTACAGAACACACTACAGGAGAGGGAACACCATAACAAGCATTACCATTGTCCCCTTTTTATTTCGCGTCTCAAATGTTTTCAGAAACACACATTTTGCTGTTTCGTAAAATAAGAGTACGTTTTTCCAAAAGTGCCGCCATAGTAGATTTTGAAAAAAACTGTTACACTGAAGGATTGTGGGTAATGTAGTTCGTCTCGTTCGTTTCGTTTACATCGCTGATTTTCTCCCCAACGGCGCTCACAACAACAACAACAACGGGGGGGGACTGCGTTGGGTCGATGATCGTGTTGCTTTTAATCATACGAAGCCAGATTAAATTAAATAACGACTTCTCCCACCTTATACTTTTCTCCAGAGTGCCGTGGTTCATTGTTTATTAATGTGTTCATTTAGCGACCGCTGCAGTGCTGGCTGCTCTTCCACGGGAGTGTATTCTCCCGTTAGCTCCGGGTTAGCTCACACGGCTCTAAAGTATTCACTGTCTGACTGTCACACAAGCAGCTGATACATATCCCCAGTTCCCCTTAAGTGAATGTGTGTCAGTCTGAATTGAAGCTGTTTGGCATCACAACGCTGTTATGAAAGTTTCTCTGGTATAACATGGGTGATGTTAGCATAGCAACCGAAGCTAAACTGACTACTTGCTAAGCCGTTTTCTACAGGCACTTTTTACCGGCGTATTTTTCATTATGATTCTACTTGTGATAGTCGGACATGACAACCTGTGCAGCCATATATTCATTCCATCCGATAGCTGCTATAATAACAAACAAAACGTCTGCCTGCTCTCCACAATGATCAATAACAGCGAACGGATGGTCAAAGTAAGGTACAAATAAACAGAATCACACAAAGCCTGGTTAGTGTTGCCTGACTTTATAAAGTGTGTTTTTTTAATAAGTGTGTGGTTGCCTTCTAGTCACTTTGCTCAGCGCTACTGCTTGTAGGCAGGCATGACGAGACTCTTCAGTCGACCATGTTCAGCGGAGGTGGGTTTAGTTTCCTGCACGCCTCAACGTAAGAGAGACGTAAGCGACGCCGCCTCTTAGCTCCGAAGCTCTTGCCTCTAGACCGACAATTTTTTGGAACTGGCGCCGGTGTGAAAGGGGCATCAATGCTTCCTCTTAACGTTGTTTTAGTCATTTTCTGTCATTCTCTGTAAAGCACTTAGGGCTGCGTCAAGCAGGAGACGTGCTATATAAATAAAGTGTATTATTATTTATAGTTACACATTCACTTAATCTTAATTCGCAAGCATAAAAAGAGGTACAAAATAATGTGATTCGTTGACAAAACAATCTCAACTTACTTATAATTTTGTTTTTTTCATTAGCACTAATAGGCAACAGTTTTAGAAGTTGCGCCGGCTCGTGAACACTTTATTAAATTCTGTTATTTATTTGTTTCCAGGCTCCTAAAACCCCGCTGCAGAAGAGCATGGACCTGCTGGGGAAGCAGCTGTCGCTCTACTCCTTCGGGATCATTGGTGTGTTTCTTTTTGAGTGCTGTTTGAACCTTCATTTAAATATTATATACAAACTGTAGTTCAATCTGCACACGCTTACTTTATCTCCGTATGTTTATACTAATATCTTTATTTTAGCTTTTATTAGACATTTTACTTTAACTTCTTAGGTTGATGTACATTTTTTTATTTTATTGGACATTTAATATAAATATTTTTTATTTAATTGACTTTTTTTTTTACACATTCTTTAATTTTTTAATATTAATAATTGTGTTTATTTTATTTAATATTATTTTATTGCAAATTCATTTTTTTTTAAACATATATTCAGAATAAAATATATAAAATATAAACTTATATGTAAACTTCACATTTTACATACTTTTTTTGCCAATTAAATATATTTTATTGCACATTTCTTACTTCTTATGTTCGTATAAATACATTTAGATTTTATTTTCTTAATTAATCTTTTAATTTTGATTCTAAAATGGATCTACAAAAACCAATTTCACCCGGGATAAAGCGCCTCCACATTATAATAATAGAGTAAATGATGTGTGTTTTGTGTAAAGTAGTTTTATATTGTGTGTTGTGTGTAAAGTAGTTTTATATTGTGTGTTGTGTGTAAAGTAGTTTTATATTGTGTGTTGTGTGTAAAGTAGTTTATATTGTGTGTTGTGTGTAAAGTAGTTTTATATTGTGTGTTGTGTGTAAAGTAGTTTTATATTGTGTGTTGTGTGTAAAGTAGTTTTATATTGTGTGTTGTGTGTAAAGTAGTTTTATATTGTGTGTTTGTGTAAAGTAGTTTTATATTGTGTGTTGTGTGTAAAGTAGTTTTATATTGTGTGTTGTGTGTAAAGTAGTTTTATATTGTGTGTGCAGGAGTGATCATGCTGGTGGGCTGGCTGCAGGGGAAGAAGATCCTCGACATGTTCACCATCGGAGTCAGGTAGCTGGATCTCTACATCATCTACAATGTGCCCAATGTTACTTTCATGTGTTTTGTATCTATATATGTTTCTGATCCTATTTTTACATCTTCATTTGTATTCTTAACTGTAAGAAAATCAATCTTCTTCTCTGTGAGTTTGTTTTTGAGAGTGTCTGCTCTGATGATATCACCCCAGTCTGCCTAGCAACAGGGTTACCGTGGTGACCTGCCAATGGGCGAGGCAGCTGGAGTTTTTGTCACTCAAGGGCACTTTTGGGCCGGATTTGTACGTCAATTTGATATAATGAAGACCTCGAGACAACGCTGACTAACGTTGCTACTGAAATAATCTAAAATCACGTGAAAAGAGTGAATATTCTGGGATTTAGAGCAGGTTTAAGATCTTTTTTTCCAGCAGATTTTAAAGCCCTCTACACTCTAAGTCAGAGGTGTCAAACTCAATTTCATCACGGGCCACATCAGCATTATGGTTGCACTCAAAGGGCCGGTTGTAACTTTAAGACTATATAAAAATACATATGTAAATATTTAATATAAACGTATGTATTATATTACATTATTGCCTCTGCATTGGATTATTATCGGATAGGGTAATAACTTCATAATTAACTACGTCTGAAAGCAGAAGTCATGGGGAAATAATTGCAAGTCTCTTCAGTAAGAATGTCACAATATGATTTTAAAAGAAAAGCCAAATTCTGGAAAAACAAAAACAAAATAAGTGACATTTTGAAAGAAAAGTAATTTTTGAGAAAAAGGCTAATTCTAAGAAAAACGGCATATTTTGACAAAAAAAGTCAAATTCTGAGAAAAAGCCATATTTGAGATGCATTGTGGGACAAATCGTTTATGGGCAACGTGCTTCTGTAAAGTAGCATGTAACCGTATAATTAACATATTATATTCTTTGCAAGCTCTTGTGGGCCACATAAAATGAAGTCGCGGGCCGGATTTGGCCCCGGGCCTTGAGTTTGACACCCCTGCTCTAAGTGATGATGTCATCACTCTGAACATTCCGTCCCATACACAGCCATTGTAGAATCTGAAACAACAAAAATTCACAAAACTTAAACTGGGATTTTAGGAAAACCGTTCAATCTGTCAAAAGAACATTTCAGTCCAACAAAGTTGAGAGTCTGGAGATGTTTAAACTTTCAATCGTATTTCTCCGTTAAAGTATGACGAAGCAGTATGACCTCAAAGTTGGATGATTTTGAGCTCTGTTCACGTCGATTTCCCATTCGTTCCTATGGGGGAAACGTTTAGTTTGAAAACACCTCGGGAATCTCTGAGTACAAAGCCCACCATTGAATATTGATTGTTCTCCTCTCCTTCAGTCTGGCGGTGGCGGCGATCCCTGAAGGTTTACCGATCGTGGTGACGGTGACGCTGGCGCTCGGTGTGATGCGCATGGTGAAGAAGAGAGCCATCATCAAAAAACTCCCCATCGTGGAGACTCTGGGTACGTTGAAGCAAGATGTGTGAGCGTCTTTGACTTCCTGTTGACCGTAACGTTGTTTCCTCCGCTACTTCCTCATGACGTTGTTTCCTCCGCTACTTCCTCATAACGTTGTTTCTCCGTTACTTCCTGGTAACGTTGTTTTCTCGTTACTTTTTTAACGTTGTTTTCTCTGTTACTTCTGGTAACGTTGTTTCTCTGTTACTTCTGGTAACGTTGTTTTCTCCGTTACTTCCTGGTAACGTTGTTTTCTTCGTTACTTCCTGGTAACGTTGTTTTCTCTGTTACTTCCTGGTAACGTTGTTTTCTCCGTTACTTCCTGGTAACGTTGTTTTCTTCGTTACTTCCTGGTAACGTTGTTTTCTCTGTTACTTCCTGGTAACGTTGTTTTCTCCGTTACTTCCTGGTAACGTTGTTTTCTCTGTTACTTCCTGGTAACGTTGTTTTCTCTGTTACTTCCTGGTAACGTTGTTTTCTCTGTTACTTCCTGGTAACGTTGTTTTCTCCGTTACTTCCTGGTAACGTTGTTTTCTCCGTCACTTCATGGTAACGTTGTTTTCTCGGTTACTTCATTTTTAACGTTGTTTTCTCCGCTACTTCCTCATAACGTTGTTTTCTTCGTTACTTCCTGGTAACGTTGTTTTCTCCGTTACTTCCTGGTAACGTTGTTTTCTCCGCTACTTCCTCATAACGTTGTTTTTTCGTTACTTCCTGGTAACGTTGTTTTCTCGGTTACTTAATTTTTAACGTTGTTTTCTCGTTACTTCCTGGTAACGTTGTTTTCTCCGTTACTTCCTGGTAACGTTGTTTTCTCCGTTACTTCATGGTAACGTTGTTTTCTCCGTTACTTCATGGTAACGTTGTTTTCTCCGTTACTTCATGGTAACGTTGTTTTCTCCGTTACTTCATGGTAACGTTGTTTCCTCCGCTACTTCCTCATAACGTTGTTTTCTTCGTTACTTCCTGGTAACGTTGTTTTCTCCGTTACTTCCTGGTAACGTTGTTTTCTCCGTTACTTCATGGTAACGTTGTTTTCTCTCCGTTACTTCATGGTAACGTTGTTTCCTCCGCTACTTCCTCATAACGTTGTTTTCTTCGTTACTTCCTGGTAACGTTGTTTTCTCGGTTACTTCATTTTTAACGTTGTTTTCTCTGTTACTTCCTGGTAACGTTGTTTTCTCCGTTACTTCATGGTAACGTTGTTTTCTCCGTTACTTCATGGTAACGTTGTTTCCTCCGCTACTTCCTCATAACGTTGTTTTCTTCGTTACTTCCTGGTAACGTTGTTTTCTCGGTTACTTCATTTTTAACGTTGTTTTCTCCGTTACTTCATGGTAACGTTGTTTTCTCTCGTTACTTCATGGTAACGTTGTTTCCTCCGCTACTTCCTCATAACGTTGTTTTCTTCGTTACTTCCTGGTAACGTTGTTTTCTCCGTTACTTCCTGGTAACGTTGTTTTCTCCGTTACTTCATGGTAACGTTGTTTCTCCGTTACTTCATGGTAACGTTTTTAATCCGCTACTTCCTCATAACGTTGTTTTCTTCGTTACTTCCTGGTAACGTTGTTTTCTCGGTTACTTCATTTTTAACGTTGTTTTCTCCGTTACTTCCTGGTAACGTTGTTTTCTCGTTACTTCATTTTTAACGTTGTTTTCTCCGTCACTTCATGGTAACGTTGTTTTCTCGGTTACTTCATTTTTAACGTTGTTTTCTCCGCTACTTCCTCATAACGTTGTTGTTCTTCGTTACTTCCTGGTAACGTTGTTTTCTCCGTTACTTCCTGGTAACGTTGTTTCTCCGTTACTTCCTGGTAACGTTGTTTTCTCCGTTACTTCCTGGTAACGTTGTTTTCTCCGTTACTTCCTGGTAACGTTGTTTTCTCCGTTACTTCCTGGTAACGTTGTTTTCTCTGTTACTTCCTGGTAACGTTGTTTTCTCCGTTACTTCCTGGTAACGTTGTTTTCTCCGTTACTTCCTGGTAACGTTGTTTTCTCTGTTACTTCATGGTAACGTTGTTTTCTCCGTTACCTCCTGGTAACGTTGTTTTCTCTGTTACTTCCTGGTAACGTTGTTTTCTCTGTTACTTCCTGGTAACGTTGTTTTCTCCGTTACTTCATGGTAACGTTGTTTTCTCCGTTACCTCCTGGTAACGTTGTTTTCTCCGTTACTTCCTGGTAACGTTGTTTTCTCCGTTACTTCATGGTAACGTTGTTTCTCCGTTACTTCATGGTAACGTTGTTTCTCCGTTACTTCATGGTAACGTTGTTTTTCCGTTACTTCCTGGTAACGTTGTTTTTCCCTTCAGGCTGCTGCAACGTGATCTGCTCAGATAAAACGGGAACTCTGACGAAGAACGAGATGACGGTCACTCAGCTGTTCACGTCAGACGGACTCCACGCCGAGGTCTGAACTCCCTTTATCGTCCTCGGAAGAGTTCATTTTCTTAAGAATCTCCGGCAACTTTCTCCTGGAAATCATTCTGGTTTTAAGTTATTTTCTTTATTTTGTAATACTTTGTTGCTGAGAGATTCACATTGTACATCTTAATGAATTAGCTTAATTATAAATAACAACAAATAATGATTTTAAGAGTCTCACATTTGAATATTAGAGAAATTCTGATTTATTTATCTTTTATATACGTTACCGTTTACGTATTTTCACGTAAAGGAATATCTTTAATCTCTTACATTTGTCTGGTTTTAACTTTAAATAACTTTTTGTTAACAGTTTTTAAAGGGGGGGATTAGAAGTCGATGTTTGCTTTTCTTTACATACAACCTTTTTAAACACTTTCCTTAGTGGGTCCTTGTTGTCTGAGAGTTGATAAGATAACGTGCTTTATTGAATTAAAAGACTAGAAACAGACATTCTGAAATGTAAACATCTCAATAGAAATAAAACAGCATTACATAAAAAGTAGAAAATATACATGTTGAACTACAAATGTACAGAAACCAAATCTAAAGCAGTTAACCCCTGGGTGTGGTCTTGCAGGTGACCGGTGTGGGTTATAACGGAGAGGGAGACGTGTTGGTGGACGGAGAAATCGTCCACGGCTTCTCCTGCCCCTCGTCAGCAAGATCGTGGAGGTGAGTCCGGAGGAAATGAAATCAATATAATTCTATAAACATGAGAGGTTACAGTAAACATCTGCACGATGAACTGCTCTAAGTAACGTGTGTGTGTGTGTGTGTGTGTGTGTGTGTGTGTGTGTGTGTGGTGTGTGTGTGTGTGTGTGTGTGTGTGTGTGTGTGTGTGTGTGGTGTGTGTGTGTGTGGTGTGTGTGTGTGTGTGTGTGTGTGTGTGTGTGTGTGTGTGTGTGTGTGTGTGTGTGTGTGTGTTGTGTGTGTGTGTGTGTGTGTGTGTGTGTGTGTGTGTGTGTGTGTGTGTGTGATAGGTTGGATGTGTGTGTAACGACTCGGTCATCAGGAATCAGAATCTGCTGGGACGACCGACGGAGGGTGCGCTCATCGCCCTCGCCATGAAGGTACACACACACACACACACTTTTTATTTTCACCAGCATTTTCATTTCTTTTCTATTCTCAAACTTTTACATTTATTTTCACACGTTCTTTTATTTCAATTGAATTCAACAATCTTTTTAAATCTTATCGTTGTTTTCTGATGCTGCAATTTCAAATGTTATAGTTGCTACTTCTTGATTAGATTGTATCTTCATTAACGTGTGCTTGCCTCTTTGTTTGACACAAGTCGACCTATTTTGTGCTTAAAGTGCTTTTTCTCTGACGATGTCAATTTTATTTATGTAAAAACACACATTCAAGTTTGATCATATTGTGTGTGTGTGTGTGTGTGTGTCAGATGGGTCTGGAGGGTCTGCAGCAGGACTTTGTGCGTCTGGAGGAGCTTCCCTTCTCCTCGGAGCAGAAGTGGATGTCTGTGCGCTGCGTTCACCGCACGCTGCAGGTCAGCCTCCTCCACTCAGAACTCAGAACACACTGTACTCCTACACGGATATTGTGAATAAATACCTGTTAGTCAGAGGTATAAAGTAACTAAGTACTATACTTAAGTACAACTTTGAGGTACTTGTACTTGAGTATTTCCATTTGCTACTGTGTACTTCTACTCCACTACAGTTCAGAGGTACATGGTGTACTTTTCCTCCACTACGTGTATTTAATACCTTAGTTACTTCTCAGATCTGGATGAATGATGTGAAATATAATCAAGTGTTAAATCAGACTTTAGTTCCACCTGGAGTAAATCCACAAGCTACCCTGCAGTATACAAAGTATTCTTGTGTCTCTCCTCATTTCTCTTTTGTTGTGGTCAGGCATCTTTTTTTTAGTGAGACATTTCACAGACTGTAGTAAAACCAAACTTAGACTCATATTCTGAAAGTTCTGTGCAAAATAATGCAAATAATATCCGCATTTCACACAATCTTATCGATCCGAAAGTGCTGCTTTCAGAATAATAGTGGAATATTAGTCTTTGTTCGAAAAATCTCACAACATCAGGATCCATGTATTTATGATCCTCTCAAGAATGGAAGTAGTCAAAACAAAAAGAGAGAATTAGACTTTTTCTCAAAAATCTCAAAATCTGACTTTTTCTCAAAATCTCAACATTCTGATATTTTCTCAAAATTTGGATTTTTCTTTTCTCAAAATTCTCAAAAATCTGACTTTTTCTAAAAATTCTGACTTTTCTCAAAAATGTGAGTTTTTCTCAAAATTCTGACTTTTTCTAAAAATATAAAAATCCAGATTTTTTCCAAATTCCCGACTTTTTCTCAAAATTCTGACTTTTTCTCAAATCTGACTTTTTCTCAAAAATCTGACTTTTATGATTTTTTCTCAAAATCTCAACATTATGAATTTTCTCAAAAATCTGACTTTTTCTCAAAATCTGAACATTCTGACTTTTTCTGAATACTTAAAATGTTAATAATCCTGGTCCCCGGCTTGAGCTTCAATCTCAGGATCCATGTATCTGTGATCCTCTCAAGAATGGAAGGAGTCATCACATACAGAGCATCAACTAGTTCCTGAACAGTGTCCTTCACATGCTGATATCCAAGAGAGGGAGTTACACAGTCACAAGATGGAGGAATAGAAAGCAGTATTCAATGTTACTTCAGATTAGCTCCACGTCAGAAATGAGCATGCTTGTCATATGTCTATCTCCATAGAGGCTGAATCATCATGTTAATCACATAGCTATCATATGCCTCAAACAGTCCTGATGCTCTTCTAGGTAATCATACATCCTGTCATGTTCACAGCTACAGTTGGGATACCTTGTTAGCATGTTACTCTCATGTTGGAAGAGGACATTCAGTGTTTCCCCAACAGTCCTGCCCTGACTCTTACCTCGTTATATCTTCTGCCCCTCCAGGATAAGCCTGCCGTGTACTTCCTGAAGGGGGCGTACGAGCAGGTGATCCGTCTCTGCAGCTGCTACAACAGCAGGGGGTCCAGCCTGCCCCTGACCCCCAGCAGAGGGAGCTGTACCAGCAGCAGATCAGCTACATGGGCTCTGCAGGCCTCAGGGGTAAATACATATAATAATAATAATACATGAATACAATATCATGGTACTGCGATATTTAAAAACACGTCTTTTATTTAAGTGTACTTCCCACTGCTGTAAGGGGCTGTTTGAATTTTACAACAAATGTCTCGGAAACCTGTTGATTAAAAGCTATTTTTACAGAAATCCACTCGATATGATATAAAAATATTGAACATTTTATTTCTTATTTCTGCCTTGAAAACACACGTTCTCCATATTCTCTCCTGCAGTGCTGGCGTTTGCGTCCGGCTCGGAGCTGGGCAGCCTGACCTTCCTGGGTCTGGTGGGAATCATCGACCCCCCGAGGTCAGGGGTCAAAGAGGCCATCGGGAAGCTCATCAACTCCGGGGTCGCCATCAAGATGATCACGGGGACTCGCAGGAGACCGCCGTGTCCATCGGTCAGAGAAACAAACAAACTTTTCTGTTTGATTTTTAAAGTGTTACGGGACTCGACACCATTTAAGATCCTAGACATGTCAGAAATCCACTAGTTAGCTATTATCTGCATATGCTAATTAATGCAACATATGCTATTTATATCGTGTAAATCTCCCAACATCTGCAGGTTAGTTTCTATGAGCTGGAGACCCTACTGTACATTTCTATCATAACACTTAGGGGTCCTCAACATGAGGACTATAAGGTCAGAACTCCTAAATAAAATCTGATAAAACTGGAATAACCGAGTGTTCCCTTCTCTCTGCAGCCAGTCGTCTGGGTCTGTACTCTAAAGGCAGCCGCTGTCTCTCGGAGACGAGGTGGATAACCTGGACCTGCAGCAGCTCTCCAACATCGTCTCCAGGGTGAGAACAACTCTTTACTTTAAGACCGTATTGACCCGAATATAAGACGGGTTTTCTTTCTAGAAGAAAATCTGAAAAAGAGGGTTGTCTTTTATCCGGGGTCTAGACTTTTTGATGTAATTACACAGTCACGACAACAGATGGCGCCAAACGAGTGTCCAGAGACACCGTCTTAAAGTAACAAGACAACAGGAGAGAGAGATGGAGAGACACAGAGACCAGCTCCAACACAGTGGATCTAAATAGAGCGGTGCAGTGACGAGTCCTAAAACCAGGAAGTGAGTCAGCATGTCACCACTTCCTGTTCCCTCGTCTCAGCCAATGGGATCTCTCCATAGGATTTAGGAAAATATCTGTAAATAAGGTCTGTGGTTGAGACACATTGAAGAGACGGATCACGTTTTGTTCTAGGACATTAAATCCATCAGCAGTGACCCCACTGGTGATTTCTGAAGAGTTGACGTGTCTGAAAAACGATGGTTGTTACCAAGTGGCTGAATAGGACTACAGAAGTCGTGGAGGCCGTTGTACGTCATTACGCCGAACACATAAACACTCCTCTAAGTTTGTTGGCCCTGTTCTGCTTGAAAGCAAGTCCCTGCCTCCTGCAAACTGTTCAAACAAACGCTTCAACTCGTACCATTTAGAATCTGTGTGTCTGAATATGGATCTGAAGTTGGCGTGACGTTGAAGTCGTGCTGCTGGACTCACCTGTACTTCCTTTATAGCATAACGTTAGCATTTTGCTTCTGGACATTAGATTTATGATTAGAACATTATGAAAGTAGACATGTGGAGATTATCCGGCTGAACAAAACGTGCATTTATCAAACAGGTAGTTTTCCACAGACCTTATTTCCAGCTCTTTTCCTAAATCCTCTGGAGAAATCCCGTTGCTTTTTGTGGAGGGAACCAGCAGCTTCCTTCAGGGTGAACACGTCCTCCCTGCTCCGCTCTATGTATATCTATTGGGCAAGCTATTAAACAAGAGAGGCGAAGTTACGAGAGAGAGAGAGAGCATCATAAAGGGGTTCAGGAAATGCTGCGTATCAAATGCAACGGATGGCAGCGAGGAAGACTTCACATTTGAACACAATGTGTGATATCATTATTTCAAATACAATTATTTTCTTTATAAAAACAAGAGTTGGTCTTCAAAAAGGTTCAAATGAGTTGAGACAGAGGGTCGTCTTATATTCAGGTCATTACGGTAATTCACACTTGTATCCTCCTGCCTCTCTCGAACCGGTTGTTATCGACTGGCGACTGTGGCTGTGAGGGAGTGCGGTCGTCTTTCAACCAGAAGGTTGTGGGTTCGATCCCAGCCCGATTGCAGTCAACATGTCGATGTATCCTTGGGCAAGATACTTAACCCTGAGTTAAGTGTGTGAATGCTAGTCCTAGAGTAAGGTACACTGCTCTGTGTGAATGTTAGTTCCTAGAGTAAGGTACACTGCTCTGTGTGAATGTTAGTTCCTAGAGTAAGGTACACTGCTCTGTGTGAATGTTAGTTCCTAGAGTAAGGTACACTGCTCTGTGTGAATGTTAGTTCCTAGAGTAAGGTACACTGCTCTGTGTGAATGTTAGTTCCTAGAGTAAGGTACACTGCTCTGTATGAATGTTAGTTCCTAGAGTAAGGTACACTGCTCTGTGTGAATGTTAGTTCCTAGAGTAAGGTACACTGCTCTGTGTGAATGTTAGTTCCTAGAGTAAGGTACACTGCTCTGTGTGAATGTTAGGTCCTAGAGTAAGGTACACTGCTCTGTGTGAATGTTAGTTCCTAGAGTAAGGTACACTGCTCTGTGTGAATGTAGTTCCTAGAGTAAGGTACACTGCTCTGTGTGAATGTTAGTTCCTAGAGTAAGGTACACTGCTCTGTGTGAATGTTAGTTCCTAGAGTAAGGTACACTGCTCTGTGTGAATGTTAGTTCCTAGAGTAAGGTACACTGCTCTGTGTGAATGTTAGTCCTAGAGTAAGGTACACTGCTCTGTGTGAATGTTAGGTCCTAGAGTAAGGTACTCTGCTCTGTTGTGTTAGGTCCTAGAGTAAGGTACACTGCTCTGTGTGAATGTTAGTTCCTAGAGTAAGGTACACTGCTCTGTGTGAATGTTAGTCCTAGAGTAAGGTACACTGCTCTTGTGAATGTTAGTCCTAGAGTAAGGTACACTGCTCTGTGTGAATGTTAGGTCCTAGAGTAAGGTACACTGCTCTGTGTGAATGTTAGGTCCTAGAGTAAGGTACACTGCTCTGTGTGAATGTTAGTCCTAGAGTAAGGTACACTGCTCTGTGTGAATGTTAGTTCCTAGAGTAAGGTACACTGCTCTGTGTGAATGTTAGGTCCTAGAGTAAGGTACACTGCTCTGTGTGAATGTTAGTCCTAGAGTAAGGTACACTGCTCTGTGTGAATGTTAGTTCCTAGAGTAAGGTACACTGCTCTGTGTGAATGTTAGTTCCTAGAGTAAGGTACACTGCTCTGTGTGAATGTTAGTTCCTAGAGTAAGGTACTGCTCTGTGTGAATGTTAGTTCTAGAGTAAGGTACACTGCTCTGTGTGAATGTTAGTCCTAGAGTAAGGTACTCTGCTCTGTGTGAATGTTAGTTCCTAGAGTAAGGTACACTGCTCTGTGTGAATGGGTGAATGACATGTAGTATGTAAAGCGCTTTGAGGGGTCTTAAAGACTGGATAAAGCGCTATATAAGTACAGTCCATTTATCATTTATCAAATAGAAATGAAGATATTCTCAGTTTGTCCTCCAGCTTCTTGTTTTGTGTTTTCTGAATGAAAGTCGTCTCCTGTCTTCACAGATAGCCGTGTTTTATCGAGCCAGTCCCCGACACAAGCTGAAGATCGTCAAGGTGAGCAGGAGGAACACAAAGACTAACCTAACCCATTCATATCTGTCCTATGACGAGCCCAATGTCCAGCTATCCAGTTAGTAATATAGAGATAGCTAGCTTTCTTCATATCAACCAGCCAACATCTACTTTAAATAGAATACATTAAATAAAAACACTTTTACCCTTGAATGCTAAATCACATGCATTGAAAATAGTTGATGCTATTTTCTACATTACACCCATATTACACATTAATACACACTTTATTACGTCCATGTAAGACCGTTATTACACCTGTATTAAGCCTCTATTAAGCCTGTATTACACATATATTACACCGTCATAACACCATTATTATACCCATTATACAAGATAATTACACCACATTACGCATTAATACACACTTATACATCCATGTTAGACCAATATTACACTGTAATTACACTCTATTTAACCCATGTTACACTGTAATTAAACGCATATTACACCTGTATTAAACCTGTATAACACCTTTATTACACCCGTGTTACAGTGTTATTATACCTATTTTACAAGATGATTACACCAACATTAATACAACCTTGTTACTTCCATGTCACACCAATATTGCACTGTAATTACACCCTTATTTAACCCTGTTACACTGTAATTACACCCCTATTACATCTGTATTAAAGCCTTATTACACCTGTCATTTCACCGTTATTATACCCATTTGACAAGATAATTACAATTACACCAACATTACGCATTCATATTTATTACATCCATGTCAGACCAATATTACACTGTTATACACCGTAATTAAGTCCATGTTACACCGTCATTACACCGTCATTACACCGTCATTACACTGTCATTACCCGTCATTACACTGTCATTACCCCGTCATTACCCGTCATTACACTGTCATTACCCCGTCATTACACCGTCATTACACTGTTATTACCCCGTCATTACCCCGTCATTACATTGTTATTACACCGTCATTACCCCGTCATTACACCGTCATTACACCGTCATTACACCGTCATTACACTGTCATTACACCGTCATTACATTGTCATTACCCCGTCATTACATTGTTATTACCCCGTCATTACCCCGTCATTACACCGTCATTACACCGTCATTACACCGTCATTACACTGTCATTACATTGTTATTACCCCGTCATTACACCGTCATTACACTGTTATTACCCGTCATTACCCCGTCATTACACTGTCATTACCCCGTCATTACACCCATTTGACACATGGCCACAGCTTGTCAGATGACTGTTTCCCAGCATACAGAAACCCTTTAAGGCTCAACAATACGTCCCGCTGTGTGTGTTTGCGTCCTTCTCCCTGTAGTCTCTGCAGAACATCGGCGCCGTGGTGGCCATGACGGGAGACGGGTGAACGACGCCGTGGCGCTGAAGGCGGCCGACATCGGCGTGGCGATGGGTCGGACCGGCACCGACGTCTGCAAGGAGGCGGCCGACATGATCCTGGTGGACGACGACTTCCAGACCATCATGTGAGGAGCCGGGGGATACAACTGTTATTTAATCATGCAGGAACAATGGCCTTTGACCAGAGGGGGGAAGTAGTGGAGTACAAATACTTCGTTACGCCACTACTTATTTTTCTGACGACTTTTACTTGACTATTTGAACCCAAATACCTGTACTTTCTACTTCTTACATGTTGAACCAAATACCTGTACTTTCTACTTCTTACATGTTGAACACAAATACCTGTACTTTCTACTTCTTACATGTTGAACCCAAATACCTGTACTTTCTACTTCTTACATGTTGAACACAAATACCTGTACTTTCTACTTCTTACATGTTGAACACAAATACCTGTACTTTCTACTTCTTACATGTTGAACTCAAATACCTGTACTTTCACTTCTTACATGTTGAACACAAATACCTGTACTTTCTACTTCTTACATGTTGACACAAATACCTGTACTTTCTACTTCTTACATGTGAACACAATACCTGTACTTTCTACTTCTCACATTTCCCAAACAGGCTGGTTCCTTTAGTCTGAATGTGTGTTTGGTGGCGTGATCATTATTATTTAGAGTCATTGCGTGCCTATTGATTTGAACACGATCCGTGTATCCATCATTTCCTGGTCTTCTCTAAAGAAGAGGGACCAATGAAAACGTTGTCATGTTGCCGTTGTTCAGCATGGAAACATTCATTAGCTAACAATGACATTATTGTTCTATAAATATAAAGGGAGGTCAGGTACTCTTTAAAACAGCTGCTAGTTTATGGGTACTTTTTACTGAAGTACATTTCAAAGCCCTCTTTACTTTTACTTGAGTAAAGAAGTTTAGTCAGTACTTCTACTTTCACCAGAGTATTTTTAAACACGAGTATCTGTACTTCTACTTGAGAAAGGATGTGTACTTTTGCCCTCTCTGCCTTTGACCTCTAACCCATCACAGCTTCCACACCTGCTGCTATTTATTACATTTGTACTTTATTATTTGCCCCTCTTGTGTGTTTGTTCACCATGTAAAGCGGCCTTGGGTCCCTTGAAAGGCGCTATAGAAATGTAATGTATTGTTATTAAAGACTCACGTTCTGTTCTTCACTTCCAGGTCGGCCATCGAGGAAGGAAAGGGAATTTATAACAACATCAAAAACTTTGTGCGCTTCCAGCTGAGCACGTGAGTGACACAACAGTAAAACACAGACGATCCAAATGACAACTTAATTAAAATAAGGTCCCGAGCCAGCCCTAACGTTAAGCTTTAGAGACATCGTCTTTCAACCCTAAGAACCCACGGAGACACATACGGGACATTTACATGTTCTGGAGAGTTCCTTATTCAGCTTTAGTCCCTCAGTGACACACCTGAGAGTCTGGGGGGTCCTGGGCCGGGTCATGTGACTTTGTGTTTCCCATGACAACATGTCCAAGATGCCATGTGCCAGGTCATGTGACAGAACTAGCTAGATGATCAAATTGATATGAAACAAATGAGATAAATATCGCTGGGACATTAATTTCACATCGGGACTTTAACCTTAAAACTTCTCAGAAAAATGACACGATTAAATACTATATATGATGTACTTATTTAGAACTTGAATTGACTGAAAGTGGGCTTATTAAGGTCATGAGGATGAAGGGTGGATGATTCTGCTGCAGACCGTTCACCACCACGTGTGTTTAGTTTCCGTGCCCCTCGCTGTTTTGAGGGCTACATGTCTCAGCGTTAACCACAGCAGGCATTACTCACTTCCTTCTGACGCTTTCAACCGTCTGCACCAGGCAGGGTGTTTATTACAAACTCAAAGAGTGGGGGAGGATGGTTAACATGTATTACATGTAGTAAAGGTACTGTGAAAGTACTGTGAAAATTAAAGTATTTTATATTATTATCAGCAAAATGCACTTAAAGTGTGGGTATGTAATTTATTTCAGAAACACTTTTTGTTATATTCCATGGAATGCTCTTAAATCCCGATAGCATGAATATCTGAAGTGCTTTGACAAAAAATCCATACAAAAATATCATCTGTGAAGCTGTAGTACTGTAAAAGCACGACCATCATCTGAGCCGGCCCGGCTAAAATAACTGGATGGCATACCTGCCTGTCAGCCTTCCATCTGGGCACAAACTTATCTCGTGCCTCATTGTCATGTGCGCGTTCGTGGTGTGTTGGAGGAGGGGCTCTGTAAGGAAGTGGCAGATTTTCTCCGTTGTGTATTTTCAAATTCTAGCGATCTCGAGCTGGTTTCTCAAACTTACCTACCCACCTTTAATATCGTACGTCCAAAAAAAAAAATATTAAAAAAATAATTTTTATAAAATGCACGTCCCTGCGATGTGAATATCGCGCATGCGCATATCGCGGTATCGCCATGACACGATATATCGTTCAGCCCTACTCTGGATATATCTGACACCTGGGATATATTGATGAGAAACAGTATAATTGGGGACCTTTAAATAAAGTGATTTTGTTGCACCTCTGCAGGAGTATGCTGCTCTGACGCTCATCTCCTTGGCGACGCTGATGAACTTTCCCAACCCTCTGAACGCGATGCAGATTCTGTGGATCAACATCATCATGGACGGCCCCCCCGCTCAGAGGTACAGGGCATCATGGGAAATGTAGTCATTGTTTCAAAAATAAAAGTGTGTGTTGGATCTTTAATCTCCCTGAGAAATTATTGTGATACCGGGCTGTGTAAATGACGTCATCGCCCAATGTGTGTGGGTGTGTGTGTTTTTTCTCAGTCGGGGTGGAGCCCGTGGATCAGGATGTGATCCGGCAGCCCCCCCGTAATGTTCGGACAGCATCCTGACTCGCTCCTTGCTCAGCAAAGTGCTGCTGTCGGCGTTCATCATCGTCTGCGGGACGCTCTTCGTCTTCTGGAGGGAGGTGCGTCTCCTCTTCATCAACTTGCCTCTTTCGGGCTGTAGATATTGGTCAAAATTAGTCATGGGAGCCAGCCTGCAGGCGCCAGTCTCTTGACACCTCCACTCTCAGGACAGGAAGTGCATGCATGCTAAGAATTACAAAATAAAATCGCCATCTCAGTACAGCGCCACTTTCCGAACAGGAAATGCACGCTAATACAAAATAAAATCGCACTGACACTTATTATATATATATATATATAGATAGATATATATTTTTTAGGGCTGTCAAGGGGGGTCAAAAGGGCTTGACCAAGGCCGACCCAAAGTGCATGGTGAGTCTCCATTGTGATTTGAAACTTCCATCAGACGAGTTCTTCGGGGGCGGGGAAAAAAACTTGTTCGTCAGAATCGTCACTTCCTGTACTGAGAGTGGAGGTGTCCTGACAGTGGAGCCTACACCGGAACTGTCCTGAGAGTGGAGGCCTGCAGGCAGACCCAGACCCCTCTCAAATTATTTCTTTATTCATCTGTCATGAAAACACAAAGTCACCGACACTCATGGTCTTGACTCAGCATTTTACCCCTGGTCTGGAGGTCAATGGTTTTCTGAATGTGTTTTTGGTTGTTAGCATGAAATAAGGTCTGTGGTTAACACAACTGAAGTGTCTAAATGAGACGACTAAACGTCATCACGCCCACCATTAGCCACTTTAGCTTAGCGGTGGTGAAGTGAAGTCATGTGACCGTGCTGTAGTTCCTTTATAGCTCAACATTAGCCACCTTTAGCTTAGCGGTGGTGACGTGAAGTCATGTGACCGTGCTGTAGTTCCTTTATAGCCCAACATTAGCCACCTTTAGCTTAGCGGTGTTGACGTGAAGTCATGTGACCGTGCTGTAGTTCCTTTATAGCCCAACATTAGCCACCTTTAGCTTAGCGGTGGTGACGTGAAGTCATGTGACCGTGCTGTAGTTCCTTTATAGCCCAACATTAGCCACCTTTAGCTTAGCGGTGGTGACGTGAAGTCATGTGACCGTGCTGTAGTTCCTTTATAGCCCAACATTAGCCACCTTTAGCTTAGCGGTGGTGACGTGAAGTCATGTGACCGTGCTGTAGTTCCTTTATAGCCCAACATTAGAGCCACCTTTAGCTTAGCGGTGGTGACGTGAGGTCATGTGACCGTGCTGTAGTTCCTTTATAGCTCAACATTAGCCACCTTTAGCTTAGCGGTGGTGAAGTGAAGTCATGTGACCGTGCTGTAGTTCCTTTATAGCTCACATTAGCCACCTTTAGCTTAGCGGTGGTGATGTGAAGTCATGTGACCGTGCTGTAGTTCCTTTATAGCCCAACATTAGCCACCTTTAGCTTAGCGGTGGTGACGTGAAGTCATGTGACCGTGCTGTAGTTCCTTTATAGCCCAACATTAGCCACCTTTAGCTTAGCGGTGGTGATGTGAAGTCATGTGACCGTGCTGTAGTTCCTTTATAGCCCAACATTAGCCACCTTTAGCTAGCGGTGGTGACGTGAAGTCATGTGACCGTGCTGTAGTTTCCTTTATAGCCCAACATTAGCCACCTTTAGCTTAGCGGTGGTGATGTGAAGTCATGTGACCGTGCTGTAGTTCCTTTATAGCCCAACATTAGCCACCTTTAGCTTAGCGGTGGTGACGTGAAGTCATGTGACCGTGCTGTAGTTCCTTTATAGCCCAACATTAGCCACCTTTAGCTTAGCGGTGGTGATGTGAAGTCATGTGACTGTGCTGTAGTTCCTTTATAGCCCAACATTAGCCTCCTTTAGCTTAGCGGTGGTGACGTGAAGTCATGTGACCGTGCTGTAGTTCCTTTATAGCCCAACATTAGCCGCCTTTAGCTTAGCGGTGGTGACGTGAAGTCATGTGACCGTGCTGTAGTTCCTTTATAGCCCAACATTAGCCACCTTTAGCTTAGCGGTGGTGACGTGAAGTCATGTGACGTGCTGTAGTTCCTTATAGCCCAACATTAGCCACCTTTAGCTTAGCGGTGGTGATGTGAAGTCAGTGACCGTGCTGTAGTTCCTTTATAGCCCAACATTAGCCTCCTTTTGCTTAGCGGTGGTGGCGTGAAGTCAGTGACCGTGCTGTAGTTCCTTTATAGCCCAACATTAGCCGCCTTTAGGCAAACATTTCCAGTAAAAGAGACAATATGCTAACATTTAAAACCAGATCAGATGTACTTCTTTGTGCCTGATGGAAAATATGTGTGCTGCATGCAACTTACCATATTGAAGACTTAATTTATATTTTATTAAACCTGTTTTGTTTTTATTATCTTGGCTCTTTAATGACTGATTTTAATGTAATAGTCATTTTAAAACTGTTGTTTTTAAGTTACCGAAATCTATAAATGACTCAGTTGAGAGTGGACGTGATTTTCAGACGTGTTTTTGTGTTTTAGTTGCAGGACAACGTGATCACTCCTCGAGACACGACGATGACCTTCACCTGCTTCGTCTTCTTCGACATGTTCACGCCCTCAGCTCCCGCTCTCAGGTAACTGCTGATGCTCCTCCTCCTCATACATCACTCTTTCTCTTTCATATATATATATATTATAGTTTTATTATTAGCTATTAGATTACTCTGATTTTACCTTCATTAGTGTGTGTGTGTGTGTGTGTGTGTGTGTGTGTGTGTGTGTGGTGTGTGGTGTGTGTGTGTGGTGTGTGTGTGTGTGGGGTGTGTGTGTGTGTGTGTGTGTGTGTGTGTGTGTGTGTGTGTGTGTGTGTGTGTGTGTTGTGGTGTGTGTGTGTGTGTGGGTGTGTGTGTGTGTGGTGTGTGTGTGTGTGTGTGTGTGTGTGTGTGTGTGTGTGTGTGTGTGTGTGTAGACTCGCCTGGTGTATGAGCTGGGTTTCTGCAGTAACAGGACGTTTCTGTTTCTCGGTCCTCGGCTCCATCATGGGTCAGCTGCTCGTCATCTACTTCCCCCCCCTGCAGAGCGTCTTCCAGACGGAGAGCCTCAGCTTCACAGGTACTACTACTCTACTAATACTACAGTACTACTACTACTCTACTAATACTACTACTACTACTGTACTAATACTACTGTACTACTACTCTACTAATACTACTACTACTACTGTAATAATACTACTGTACTACTACTGCATACTACTACTACTGTACTAATACTACTACTACTGTACTAATACTACAGTACTACTACTGTACTAGTACTACTACTGTACTACTGTACTAATACTACAGTACTAATACTACTACTGCTGTACTAATACTACAGTATTAATACTACTACTACTCTACTAATACTACAGTTACTACTACTACTGTACTAATACTACTAATACTACAGTACTATACTACTACTACTGTACTAATACTACAGTACTAATACTACTACTGCTGTACTAATACTACAGTACTAATACTACTACTACTCTACTAATACTACAGTACTACTACTGCTGTACTAATACTACTAATACTACAGTACTAATACTACTACTACTCTACTAACTACTACTACAGTACTACTAATCCTACTATGTACTAATACTAACTGTTGTATGATGTCCTTTTTGTTTTCTGTTGTGTCTTCATGTGTAACCAACTTGCTGCAGGTCTCCCTTGAAAAAGAGATCGTTTGATCTCAATGGGATTCACCTGGTTAATAAAGGCTACAAACAAACTGTACTACTACTGTACTAATACTACTGTAGTACTACTACTGTACTACTACTGTACTACTACTACTACTACTGTACTAATACTACTACTACGTACTAATACTACAGTACTACTACTGTACTAGTACTACTACTGTACTAATACTCCAGTACTATACTACTACTGCTGTACTAATACTACAGTACTACTACTACTGTACTAATACTACTAATACTACAGTACTAATACTACTACTGCTGTACTAATACTACAGTACTAATACTACTACTACTCTACGGATACTACAGTACTACTACTACTGTACTAATACTACTACTACTGTACTAATACTACAGTACTACTACTGTACTAGTACTACTACTGTACTACTGTACTAATACTACAGTACTAATACTACTACTGCTGTACTAATACTACAGTACTAATACTACTACTACTCTACGGATACTACAGTACTACTACTACTGTACTAATACTACTACTACTGTACTAATACTAATAATACTACAGTACTAATACTACTACTGCTGTACTAATACTACAGTACTAATACTACTACTACTTCTCGGATACTACAGTACTACTACTACTGTACTAATACTACTACTACTGTACTAATACTACAGTACTACTACTACTGTACTAATACTACAGTACTAACTACTACTACTGTACTAATACTACTAATGTACTAGTACTACTGTTGTATGATGTCCTTTTTGTTTTTTCTGTTTGTGTCTTCATGTGTAACCACTTGCTGCAGGTCTCCCTTGAAAAAGAGATCGTTTGATCTCAATGGGATTCACCTGTTAAATAAAGGCTACATACAAACTGTACTACTACTACTACTGTAGTACTACTACTGTACTACTACTACTGTACTACTGTACTACTACTACTGTATTACTACTAATGTACTAGTACTACTACTGTAGTACTACTACTGTAGTCAGGGGCGGACTGGGACTACAAATCAGCCCGGGACTCTCGACCGGCCCCATCGTCCGACCGGCCCACTTCAGTACCGGCCCATCGGGATTCGCCCCGAACGTCCCGATGGCCAGTCCGCCCCTGACTGTACTACTACTACTACTACTACTACTACTACTACACTACTGTACTACTACGACTGTACTACTACGACCGTACTAATACTACTACTACTCTACTACTGTACTACTACTACAGTACTACTACTATAGTAATATTAGTACTGTAGTAGTACTACTCTGTACTACTACTGTACTACTACTACTACTATTGTACTACTGTACTACTACTATAGTATATTAGTACTGTAGTAGTAGTACTACTACTGTACTACTACTGGTACTACTACTACTACTATTGTACTACTGTACTACTACTACTACTACTGTATACTACTACTACTACTGTACTAATACTATGTACTACTACTACTGTACTAATACTACTGTACTACTACTACTGTACTACTACTACTACTACAGTACTACTACTGTATACTGTAGTAGTAGTATTAGTACTGTACTAATACTACTGTACTAATACCACTGTACTACTACTGTACTAATACTACTGTACTAATACTACTACTGTACTACTACTGTACTAATACTACAGTACTAATACTACATACTACTACTGTACTAATACTACTGTACTAATACAACTGTACTACTACTGTACTAATACTACAGTACTACTACTACTACTGTACTAATACTACTGTAATACTACTACTACTACAGTACTAATACTACTACAGTACTACTACAGTACTAATAATACTACAGTACTAATACTACGGTACTTCTACCACAGTACTGTTACTGCAGAGCGTCTCCCATGGCCTCAGTGTCACATCATCGAGCCAGCATTTTGACCCTCCAGAGGAACGGCTGTTTTTGTAACCTTTATTTAACCAGATAAAAGCATTGAGATCAAATCTCATTTTCATGCTGACCAGAGGCCTGTACTACAGGCCTCTGGTCAAGAAGGCAGCAACGTTACACAAAACACAAACATATAAAATACAGAGAACATACTAAGAAAACAAAAGAGGAAAAAGCAGTCACTACATTGTGCACATTAGGCAGTAAGAAAAGTACACTACCTGTTACTGCAAGAGCAGCTGGTGGTGAGGACTTCAGACAACTTCAATTTAAAACATGCTATAGAGACAAGTGCCCTCAGTTTGAGGCGTGATTGAAGGTCATTCCAAGACCAAGGAGCATAATAAAAGAAAGACTCCTTCTTCCAGCCTCAGTCCGCACAGCAGGAACCTGGACCCGTATCCTGGACCCGTATCCAGGCGCTGGGTCTGAGGTTGTGAGAGTCACAAACTGGGGCAAATCTGGCTCATATGTTTAATACTGCACTAAACTTTGCCTAGCAACCCCCGTTGTTGCCCGGAGGCGGAGCTACCCACGCACTTCAAGTTAGACCATCACACGCCGCACCTCACCCTTAACCCTGTTGGTGTTTTAGTGTAAATATATGGAGTTGTTTTTAGACTTTTTTAACCCGTTAAATCCCCCCGTTTGTTCCCTGTGTGTTCAGACCTGCTGTTCCTGGTGAGCCTCACTTCCTCCGTGTGCATCGTCTCCGAGGCCGTGAAGGTGCTGGAGAGGTGGAGGGGGTCCCAGAGGAGCCCCCCCCCTCCGACTGCTTCCACGAGGTATGACCTCCCCCGCCCCGCTGACCGGTGAGGAGGAGGAGGATGAGGAAGAGAAGGAGCCTCACAATCGATGGCACTGACTCGTCAAGTTTCCTGATGTGAGGAGGAGGAAGATCTCTGGTCTGTGACTGGAAGAAGCTCCCAGCCTCGGGGGTTTATAGTCTAGCTGCCAGCAGTGTGAACGAATGTTGAGGACCCCAAAGTTTTATATTAGAAATGTAGAGTAGGGTCTCCAGCTCATAGAACCTGCCGGATGCTAACCTGCAGATGTTGGACATTTACACAATTAGTATAAGTTGTGTTAGATAGCATATATGCAGACGGTAGCTAAAACGTTTTGAGGCCCCTAAAACTTAAAAATCGACCCAAAATGCATCCTAATCAGTCCACAGAGAGTTTAGATATATGTCCTCTTTCTGGTTAAAACTGCTATTGTTGATCCTGAAGATGTCAGAATTGATTCAGCGTCCCTCAACAAACCCCAAATGTTCCAAATCGGCCAAGCCACTTTTAAGCTATTGCCTATATATGCTAATCAACACTAGTTAACCCAAACTCATGCTAATTGTGCAAAAGTCCCAGCATCTGCAGGTTAGCATCCGGCAGCTTCTATGAGCTGGAGACCCTACTCTACATTTCTATCATAACACTTTGGGGTATCAACATTTCCTAGTTCACAACAGGACTCTATGAGCTGAAGACAGACGGTTATTGACTGACTTTTGTTAAACTGGGGGCCAGATGGATGCCCCCCCCCCCCCCCCCCTCCATCGTGCTTTAGGACGGTTTCTTCTCCCCGAAGGATGGAGGAGACGTGCAGTTCTTCTTTTTTAATCTTCAGAAGGTGTGACCACTTCTCCACATGTATAAGGGTGGAGGTGTGAGGGTGGAGTGTAAGGGTGGAGGTTTAAGGGTGGAGGTGTAACGGCACTCAAACACGCTGAAACACTTCCTTTTGAGGTTAAAGTCAATTCTGCTGCTAAAATTATTAGTATTATGAATGATTGAAAGGAAACGAGGTGCGTGTGCACATCTCACAAAAACAGATTTTTAATTACTTTTCTTTTACAATATCATCATTCCCAAATATAATTAGAATAAGAGAAAGTCCCTCAAATGTTTTACGTGATTTAAACATTATTGTTATTATTGTTATTGTTACTACACTATTTTCCGATCCGCTCTAATTCATCACGAGTGGTTCGTCGTCCCGTGCTGCATCTGTAATTAAAGATAGTAGTGTTTCCAGAAGCCTGCACACTAAGAGATTTAAAGGAACATTTGCTATGTTTTCATTTCCTTTGGGTACGGACCAACAGAGGGGAAGTACAGCTGCAAAAGTGACCAAAGCATCTGAACCAAAAACCAGGTAATTAGTAATGAACGTGTCGTTACACCTCCACTTCACGGGCTTGCTTTCTGTGATCTGTGCTTGTTTTTTTTTATGCTTCTTCCTGAGCACACTGGTTCTTATTTAAATTAAATGGTATTTGTACAGCTGATGACAAATGCTTTTTTCTTGTCATATTAATATAAATAAATAAAGTTCCTGTTGAATATCCTGATGCTAAAATGTGGATTCCGGCCTCGAAACGCACTACGCGGTGCGTTCAGGGTACACACACTTTCTAGTAAAGATGCATTTTCTCATCCTGTGCCTTAGAGACGTCATTTTAAATATCTCCAATATAAAAACCCTTTAATCAGTGTCAGCACTCAAAGGGTTTCACAAGAGAATCTCCTCAAAATAGTAATAAAAAGGTTTATTTACCATTTTTATTAAATGTGGATGTATTCTCTTCTTCACCGGGGGGGTCGTCTTCTCTTTATAGGACATGGTGCTTTCTGGGAAATGTAGTTCTAGCAGTTGAAAGTTTAATTTATTTAGGTTTTGGCCTGAAAACATGAACACTAGAAAATAAATATATATTTTCACTCGGTTTCCAAAACATTCAATCTTGTTTTATTTGTGCAAAACTGTGATATGTTTCTCAATATGAAGTAAAATATGATCCAACCTCTATCTCTTTCCAGGTTTTTGTTTGTAATGCTGCGTTCACACCGGACGCAAAGCAATCGTTTGACTATGAATCAGAAAACCAAAACATGTGTTTCATGGCGAGCATATGTTGCCATGGCAACGGCATTTGAAGAAATCTCAAAACTGTCCCGTAGATGTCTTCACGGCTGGACTGTTAGCACACGTGAAGTTTGAGCACTTTTTTGAAATGTTCATAGGAGTTATAGCAATATCGTGTTTATTGTGAGGGATGCGTTGCCATGGCAACAGCTTTTGAGGAAACTATTGGCACATAGACATGTTGAGGGCGGACCATTAACCATTATCCCTCTAGGTGCCTTGCAAACAATGGACGTCCGCTCTCGGGAGCGTCGGAGTGGTGCGGTCACCCTAAGTGACAGACCTAAAGTATCCGGGATTCAGGCATCTTCCCTGGCTTGTACATTTTTGGTGATGCGCCCTGGAGATATCAGCCTATTTTTAACAACTTTTCCCAGCTTTTCAAACATTTATTCCGGGGTTTTAGCCAGTCATTTTGCAAGAAATCATTTAACATTAACGGTCTCCTGAAAAAGCACATATTCTGTGCATTTTCAGGAGAGCGTCTATGTTAAATAATTTCGTGCAAAATGACTGTCTAAAACTCTCTTCCAGACATTTAAAAATACTTTCCCCGACCATTTAAACATTATTTCTGGGTGGTAAAGTGCAGTTAAGCGGCCTGGAGGTATTATACTATTTCAAACAACTTTTCCCCGCCTTTCAAAGACTTATTCCTGGGTACAAGTGTTATCTTTCCCCCCCTGGGTGTGTGTGAGACAAGTGAAGTGAGTCAGCCTGCCAACAAGCAGCAGTGTGCTGTCATTTGAAACATGTTCCTCCACACTGTGACTATGCTGTAGCCACCTTTCGAGCACTCTTTCCTGGGTCAATGTGTCCTCTTTCTCCCCCCCCTGGGTGTGTGTGAGAGACAAGTGAAGTGAGTCAGCCTGCCAACAAGCAGCAGTGTGCTGTCATTTGAAACATGTTCCCCACACTGTGACTATGCTGTGCTTTCGAGCACTCTTTCCTGGGTCAATGTGTCCTCTTTCTCCCCCCCCTGGGTGTGTGTGAGACAAGTGAAGTGAGTCAGCCTGCCAACAAGCAGCAGTGTGCTGTCATTTGAAACATGTTCCCCCACACTGTGACTATGCTGTAGCCAGCTTTCGAGCACTTTCCTGGGTCAATGTGTCCTCTTTCTCCCCCCCTGGGTGTGTGTGAGACAAGTGAAGTGAGTCAGCCTGCCAACAAGCAGCAGTGTGCTGTCATTTGAAACATGTTCCCCCACAGTTTAACACACTTTTACCTGTGTTTTGAGGCTCTTTCCTGGGTCAATGTGTCCTCTTTCTCCCCCCCCTGGGTGTGTGTGAGACAAGTGAAGTGAGTCAGCCTGCCAACAAGCAGCAGTGTGCTGTCATTTGAAACATGTTACCCCACAGTGTGACTATGCTGTAGCCACGTTTCGAGCACTCTTTCCTGGGTCGAAAAGACATGTGCTGTAACCTGGTTCTCTCCCAGTACTGGGTACTAGTTAATGCCACTATCACCACCACATTTAAACCAGATGAAGTGGTAGTTATCCGGGGTGCTGCAGAGTCTTTTCAGGCTCCTCTCCACAATTGTCCCCCTAAAATGATTTTAAATCATTATTTTGCATTTAAATGCATGTATTCTATCATTTATATGGTTCCCCAACACAATGCACATAGTCTGGAGCTCACTGGGGTCCTGCATATCATTTAATCAGGCGTTTTAACACTTTTTCCCATGAAAATGATTTTTAATCACTATCATGGGGCTATGAAAATAAAATTCCCGGTAATGCAGAGCACAAGTGCACCTTTTACTATTTAAATGTATTTGTATTATATATATTTGGGCTAGAAAGGGGACCTCTCTGGGTGATTTAGTCAGTTTATGGAGCTTTGCCCACAAATCCTGGATGATCCAGGCCGAATTTGGGTGCTCATAGGCGGCCTGCCAGGCGTCCCCACCCGTGGAAAGCAAAAAAAAGTGAAGAAAACGCTTAATTATATCTTAAAACAGAGTCATTTTCAGGCTCCTCTCCACAATTGTCCCCCTAAAATGATTTTAAATCATTATTTTTGCATTTGAATGCATTTATTCTATCATTTATATGGTTCCCCAACACAATGCACATAGTCTGGAGCTCACTGGGGTCCTGCATATAATTTAATCAGGCGTTTTAACACTTTTTCCCATGAAAATGATTTTTAATCACTATCATGGGGCTATGAAAATAAAATTCCGGGTAATGCAGAGCACAAGTGCACCTTTTACTATTTAAATGTATTTGTATTATATATATTTGGGCTAGGTAGGGGACCTCTCTGGGTGATTTAGTCAGTTTATGGATTTTTTCCCACAAATCCTGGATGATCCAGGCCGAATTTGGGTGCTCATAGGCGGCCTGCCAGGCGCCCCCACCCGTGGAGAAAAAAAAAAGTGAAGAAAACGCTTAATTATATCTTAAAATAATCAAAAATGAAGTTTTGAAAAATTGTCAAATTTTTTCTAAGTGCCAACGGGAGTAGTGGCCAGGTGTTTGGCGCTTCGGGCCGATTTTTCCCCTTCTCCGATGGTTGGTACAACGGAGAAGGGGAAAAAGTCCCTGGGCTTCATTTCCACTTCTCTGTCAAAAAGATTCATCCATAATTTTCAGACTACCTTCCGCACGAAATCAGAAACCCAGTTTTTGGGTGGACTCAGAAAAAATACGGCTGTTGGAAATCATGGAAGAATGTATCCGCTCACCAAGCACTCTGAGTGGGCCTCATTTTGTGCCTCAAGACCCCCCAGCCTGGTTCTCCCAATACTTTAAGTTCGACATGGAGGAATGCGAGGGCACTTTTGCAGGTGACTCTATTGATTATGAGGCACTATTTTGGGATGTATTTTTTACATTTTCCTGGTTCTCCAAATAGTTTAAGTGCGACATTTTGAGCCCTGGAGGAATGCGAGGGCACTTTTGCAGGTGACTCTACCCGATTATGAGGCACTATTTTGGGATGTATTTTTTACATTTTCCCGGTTCTCCAAATAGTTTAAGTGCGACATTTTGAGCCCTGGAGGAATGCGAGGGCACTTTCCCGGTGACTCTACCCGATTTTGAGGCACTATTTTGGGGTATAATTTTTACATTTTGACCCCTTTCCCCGGTTTTCACCAAAGTTGAGTTGGATGATTTCCACCATGGAGGAATGTCAGGGGAGTCCGCGGGGGACTCTTGCGGGGTCATGAGGCACTATTTTGGGGTACAATTTTTCCATTTTGACCCCTTTCCCCGGTTCTCACCAAAGTTGAGTTGGATGATTTCCACCATGGAGGAATGTCAGGGGAGTCCGCGGGGGACTCTTGCGGGGTCATGAGGCACTATTTTGGGGTACAATTTTTCCATTTTGACCCCTTTCCCCGGTTCTCACCAAAGTTGAGTTGGATGATTTCCACCATGGAGGAATGTCAGGGGAGTCCGCGGGGGACTCTTGCGGGGTCATGAGGCACTATTTTGGGGTACAATTTTTCCATTTTGACCCCTTTCCCCGGTTCTCACCAAAGTTGAGTTGGATGATTTCCACCATGGAGGAATGTCAGGGGAGTCCGCGGGGGACTCCTGCGGGGTCATGAGGCACTGTTTTGGGGTATTTTTTACATTTTGACCCCTTTCCCCGGTTCTCACCAAAGTTGAGTTGGGTGATTACGACCATGGAGGAATGTCAGGGGAGTCCGCGGGGGACTCCTGCGGGGTCATGAGACACTGTTTTGGGGTAATTTTTACATTTTGACCCCTTTCCCCGGTTCTCACCAAAGTTGAGTGTGATGATTGCTGAGTCATGATGCACTTTTTTGGGGGTACCTCATTATCAACACGGACTAGAGATGTCTCGGAGATGGCTCGGACCCCACACCCTGGTTCTATGTAACCCTGGAGGAATGTCACATGAGTCGACAGGGGACTGCTGCTGGCTAATGAAGGACTATTTTGGGGTACATTTCCCCCATTATCAACACGGACTAGAGATGTCTCGGAGATGGCTCGGACCCCACACCCTGGTTCTATGTAACCCTGGAGGAATGTCACATGAGTCGACAGGGGACTGCTGCTGGCTAATGAAGGACTATTTTGGGGTACATTTCCCCCATTATCAACACGGACTAGAGATGTCTCGGAGATGGCTCGGACCCACACCCTGGTTCTATGTAACCCTGGAGGAATGTCACATGAGTCGACAGGGGACTGCTGCTGGCTAATGAAGGACTATTTTGGGGTACATTTCCCCCATTATCAACACGGACTAGAGATGTCTCGGAGATGGCTCGGACCCCACACCCTGGTTCTATGTAACCCTGGAGGAATGTCACATGAGTCGACAGGGGACTGCTGCTGGCTAATGAAGGACTATTTTGGGGTACATTTCCCCCATTATCAACATGGACTAGAGATGTCTCGGAGATGGCTCGGACCCCACACCCTGGTTCTATGTAACCCTGGAGGAATGTCACATGAGTCGACAGGGGACTGCTGCTGGCTAATGAAGCACTATTTCTGGGTACTTTTTTTTCATTTTCACCCAAATTTCCCTGGATGAAATATTTTTTAGTTTTTTTTTGTTTTTAGCCCAGTTTTGGCCACAGCGTTGCCTGGAGGATAGGACCGAGATATGACAGACTCTCTGGCCGCCTCACAAGTCACTATTGTCGGACACTTTCTTTGCTTTACCCCGGTTCTATCACTCTTTCCTCCTTTGACCATACAACCCGTTTCCTGCTGGGGTGGTGCCTGGTTCCGGGGTACCCCAAACCCTCTCATGGTCGGGGCACCATGTATGGATGCATCGGACCCAATGTTGCCATCACCAGCCCCGCGTTGGTGCGGAAGTGGGACCATCTGACCCGGTGGTAACCCAATACTTCCCTTCGTCCATGCACCATGAATTGATGCATCGGACCCAGTGTCGCAACCACCGCTCACGCTAACGCATATAAACGGAGAACTATAACATCATTTTGATCAAATTCATTATGTGTGTTTCAGTAAGGATGTCATCTGAATGCCCGGTGTGCAGACTCTTCTATCTGGCATTGAACAAACACCTTAAGCACAAGCATGCAGTGCGGAACTTGGAGGAGAGGGGAATCCTCCTGAAAATAGCCAGTGGAAGGATAAATGTTCGGACCAAACCCTGTCCCATCGCTGGGTGTTCGTACGCTGGGAAGAGACTGGACCGTCATGTAAAACATGACCACCCTGAGTTGTCCCGACATGAGGCACAGCAGGTCATGGCAAGGCTGAAGCATAGTGTGGCACTGCAGTTGCTCCATGACCTCCGTGAGACTAACCCCATCATTGGAATGGCTACATCATTGGATATAGACAATGAGGGGGAATACCCCGGGCACCCTCCACCCTTCTCCCCACATACCGAGTGTGACAACGAGGACTGCAGGCAGGTGATGCTGGAAAATGTGGCATTGAGGGCTCAGAAGGATGCCCTCAATGATGAGGTGAAGACCCTGCGCTCCAGGCTGAAAAAGGAGCTAAAACCCAGGAAGCAGAGTGCTGCTGTTCTTGAGGAAGAGGACGAATGTATACGATTTAAGGGCCTGGCAATCCCAAGTACCTCCGGCATAAACACAGTAGCCTCAGGCAGCAATACCCCTGTGAAGACCCCGGTGAAGACTGTCATGCAGTCCCCAGTAACCTCCGGTAGCGGGACCCCTGTGAAGACCCCGGTGAAGACTGTCATGCATTCCCCAGTAACCTCCGGTAGCGGGACCCCTGTGAAGACCCCGGTGAAGACTGTCATGCATTCCCCAGTAACCTCCGGTAGCGGGACCCCTGTGAGGAGCCCGGTGAAGACTGTCATGCTTGCAGTAGCCTCCGGTGGGAAGACACCGGTAAAGAACCCTGTGAAGAGCCAAGTGAAGACTGTAATGCTTGCAGTAGCCTCCGGTGGAAAGAGACCGGTCAAGAACCCTGTGAAGAGCCCAGTGAAGACTGTCATATTACCAGTTTCCTCCGGTACGCCTGTACCAGTTTGCAGTAGCCTCCGGTAGCGAGACCCTGTGAAGACCCCGGTGGAAACTGTCATGTTTGCAGTAGCCTCCGGTAGCGAGACCCCTGTGAAGACCCCGGTGGAAACTGTCATGTTTGCAGTAGCCTCCGGTAGCGAGACCCCTGTGAAGACCCCGGTGGAAACTGTCATGTTTGCAGTAGCCTCCGGTAGCGAGACCCCTGTATGCCGGAAGACCCGTGCCTCTAAGCTGGCTAATGACTTGCCCTCTCCCTCAAATTACTGGTCCACTGGGTGTGGACGGGGGAATACCATGCGTGAAATCACGTTGCCTAGAAGCATGGAGGCGTACCTTCAGACATACTTGGATCATTGTTTGGGTGTCGCTCCGACAGTAAAACAGAAAGACAATGTTGTGTCGAAGATCAGCCGGATAAAGAACTTCATAGTATACATGGCCCATGGTGTTAACCGCCTGTCAGACTGGCTGTTCCTAAGAAACATGAAGATGATCCGTGGCTGGAGCGAGTATATTGTAAAGCCGGGCCGGGCAGTCACAACATCAGAGTTCTTCCTGAAGAATGTGCACCAGTTCATGGGGTACATGTCTGAGTCAAAGCCCCGGGGGTGCAAGCTCACCCAGTCTGATATGACCCACATAATGAGAGAGGTGAAAGCCAACATGAAACACTTGAATAAGGCAGTCACTCTACATCAGTTTAAGGTGAAGAGGAACAAACTGGATCGTCTGCCGAGCCAGGCGGAGCTTCTCGCCGCCATGGCGGCCGCTGAGAAGCGCATCCCGGAGCTCCTCGACCTGATGGCCGGCACGCCGACCTCAACCACCCAGAAGCTTCTCTATGGCTATCTCACCCTCCATTGGAGCCTCCTGTATGGCCACCGTACGGGCGTGTACGCAAACATGAAAAACAGTGAGGTCTTAGAGGCAGCCATAAGGGGAACTGCTGAGGGCTACATCATCCATGTGCAGGATCACAAGACGGCCAAGACATATGGCGAAGCACAGCTGGCGCTTACAGTAGAGGAGTTTAGCTGGGTCATGCGGTGGATGGGGATTAAAAAGGTATTGCTGGGTCCTCAGAATGAATTTTCCTTTTCACAAGGGGGAATCGGGCCTCCAAGAACCTGAACGCTCACTTGAAGAGGGCATGGGCTGATGCTGGGCTAGAAACAGCCGTCACCTTCACAATCCTGCGCACTGCCCTGGCTGACAATATCAAGCATCACCAAGATCCAGAAAGCCGGTCGATTCTCGCCAGGTTTATGTGTCACGACGTAACCACGGCGGACCGGTTCTACGCGAATGCGCCGGGAATAAAGGAGGCATTGAGAATCCGCTCCATGTTCAGGGCGTCATCAGATGCGGCAGCAGCTGCATCATCATCAGAAGGATGTCTACCGCTGTCAGATGGGGAGACCTCCGAAGAGGGCTGCTATAACAGTACTGCTCCATCATCTCCATCATCTCCATCATCTTCACCTGATGGGTCATTGGAGCGGCAGCAGCAGCGGAAGCGGAAGCGGGAGGGAAAGAGGCCAATGAAGTCGGGACCGGGGCTGGTTGACACTCCTGATGATGGGGCAGGGGCCGTGGACTCAACCTGTTTGCCCTGGTGCACCGTAAGAATTAGACGCCTTTGGTCCCCTGAATCCCGCTAAACATATGGGCATACATTTTGTTAATAGTGCAACACCTCCAGGGCGCATAACTGCAGTTTACAAGCCAGGGAAGGTGCCAGAATCCTGGGCATACATTTTGTTAATAGTGCAAACCTCCAGGGCGCATAACTGCAGTTTACAAGCCAGGGAAGGTGCCAGAATCCTGGGCATACATTTTGTTAATAGTGCAACACCTCCAGGGCGCATAACTGCAGTTTACAAGCCAGGGAAGGTGCCAGAATCCTGGGCATACATTTTGTTAATAGTGCAACACCTCCAGGGCGCATAACTGCAGTTTACAAGCCAGGGAAGGTGCCAGAATCCTGGGCATACATTTTGTTAATAGTGCAACACCTCCAGGGCGCATAACTGCAGTTTACAAGCCAGGGAAGGTGCCAGAATCCTGGGCATACATTTTGTTAATAGTGCAACACCTCCAGGGCGCATAACTGCAGTTTACAAGCCAGGGAAGGTGCCAGAATCCTGGGCATACATTTTGTTAATAGTGCAACACCTCCAGGGCGCATAACTGCAGTTTACAAGCCAGGGAAGGTGCCAGAATCCTGGGCATACATTTTGTTAATAGTGCAACACCTCCAGGGCGCATAACTGCAGTTTACAAGCCAGGGAAGGTGCCAGAATCCTGGGCATACATTTTGTTAATAGTGCAACACCTCCAGGGCGCATAACTGCACTTTAAAACGTAGGTTAAGAAATTTAGTAGTACTGTTATAGCAGCAGTAGTACGTGTAAATAGTTGATGTTTTAGTCTGTGTGTACTGTCATTTTTGTTACTGCAACGTGTAAATAGTTGATGTTTTAGGTGTGTGGTTGATGTTTTAGGGTGTGTGTTCAAATAAAATAAAAAATTAAAAAAAAACAATAACCTTGATGGTTACCAGGGGCAGATAAAGTGCCACTTTCCATCAGCACCGGGGTGCTGAACCCTGTGATGAGCGCTCAAGTGTTGGCGGAGGAGGTGTAAGCCAGAGGAGGGTGAACAAAAGTTAAAGTGTTTGAACCTCCAGCCCAGAAGGGGGGTGGTGGTGCCGTGAAGAAGGCCGACTATGGATGCTGATGGGCGGACATAGAAGCACCACAAAATCCACCCCCTTTAGGGTCACCAGGGGCACGAGAATACCCTCAACAGAAGGGGTGGTGGTGCCGTGAAGAAGGCCGACTATGGATGCTGATGGGCGGACATAGAAGCACCACAAAATCCACCCCCTTTAGGGTCACCAGGGGCACGAGGTTCTGGTGGGTGTGAATACCTGTGTTTAGTCCGTGGGGGAGTGCTTAAGTGTGGGGGCCCGGGACTCAGGGTGTGCAAGGTTTATGGAGGTCCCACTGTTATGGGGACATGCTGGAGGTCATGAGTCCGTCCTTCGGGGCTCTGTGAGCGGGCAGAGAGAGGTGGATTTCCCCTGGTCTCTCCTGGAGGTCTGAAATACACAGAGTCCCACTGTTAGGGGAACATGCTGGAGGTAATTAGTCCGTACTTTGGGGGTCTGTGAGCGGGCAAGGGAGGTGATTTTCACGGTCTCCGCCCTGGAGGTCTGATATACACAGAGTCCCACTGTTAGGGGAACATGCTGGAGGTCTCTAGTCCGTCCTTGGGGGCTCTGTGAGCGGGCAGAGAGAGGTGGATTTCCCCTGGTCTCTCCTGGAGGTCTGAAATACACAGAGTCCCACTGTTAGGGGAACATGCTGGAGGTAATTAGTCCGTACTTTGGGGGTCTGTGAGCGGGCAGAGGGAGGTGATTTTCACGGTCTCCGCCCTGGAGGTCTGATATACACAGAGTCCCACTGTTAGGGGAACATGCTGGAGGTAATTAGTCCGTACTTCGGGGTCTGTGAGCGGGCAGAGAGAGGTGGATTTCCCTGGTCTCTCCTGGAGGTGTGAAATACACAGAGTCCCACTGTTAGGGAGTGCTACTGGAGGTCTCTAGTCCGTCCTTGGGGGCTCTGTGAGCGGGCAGAGAGAGGTGGATTTCCCCTGGTCTCTCCTGGAGGTGTGAAATACACAGAGTCCTACTGTTAGGGAGTGCTGCTGGAGGTCTCTAGTCCGTCCTTGGGGCTCTGTGAGCGGGCAGAGAGAGGTGGATTTCCCCTGGTCTCTCCTGGAGGTGTGAAATAACCAGAGTCCCACTGTTAGGGACTTCTGCTGGAGGTCTCCTGCATTTAAACAGATTCACCAGTTTATAACGTTACTTTAGCCCTGATCAGAGCCCTGTTTTCTGGGTAAGACAGCGAGGTGCTGTACCCTGGGTCTCTGGCTCTCTGAGACCCTGCTAAAAGCAGTGTCTCTGCTGCCTGCATTTAAACAGATTCACCAGTTTATAACGTTACTTTAGCCGAGGTCCTAGAGACTCGGCGATGGTACCATTGGATGCGGGATACGTGGAAATGGGGGGTACAGAAAGGCCTGAACCGAACAGAGCTTGTTATCAAAGTTATGGATTAGTAGCAAGATTTCACAATGTAGCTCTCCAGAGTGCTGAAGCGTAAGCTGGTAAGCTGGTAAGCAGCATGCTACTTTAGGTAAGTAGCACAGTTACTTCGTGGACACAAATCCCATCCGCTTATACAGGCATTGGATATTTATGGTAGGTTTAGGGATAGGCCACCTTTTCAGGTGTAAGCAGCACAGTTACTTCGTGGACAAAAATCCCATCCGCTTATACAGGCATTGGATATTTATGGTAGGATCAGGGATGTGCCACCTTACACAGAACTGGCAGAATGATCCCGGTTCCTGCATATTATATGCGGAGAGGGATCTGGAGAATACCTCCATGGCGCATAACTGCACTTTACAAGCCAGGGGAAGGGGCCATAATCCTGGGTATACATTTTGTAAATATTGCAATACCTCCAAGGCGCATAACTGCACTTTACAAGCCAGGGAAGATGCCTGAATCCTGGGGTAAACATTGTTTAATTGTTTAAGTGTTTTTAAATGTATGGAACAGTGTTTTGTCTCTTTCAAAACTCTCCCGTCATTGGCCGGATACATGGGGACGATTTTATATTGACTATGACCGTTACTATTCCAGTGAGACGAAGTACGTCCAGTGACGGGAGTGATCCCATGTTAATTTTGTCCGAAAACCAGAGCATTCCCTTATCTGAAGTCTGGTGCGGTTTTGACCCTTTTCACAGGTGTTACGACATCGTGTTTTTTGGCGAGGGATGCGTTTCCATGGAATCGGCATATGGTGAGATCTCAGATTTGACGTAGAGCTGTTGAGGCATGGAGTGGTGATATACAGGTGAAGATTGGGGACGATCGGACCGTGTCCATTGGAGTTACAGCGACATCGTGTTTCATGGCGAGGGATGCAGTTCCATGGAAACGTCATATGAAGACACCCCATAATTGACGTAGAGCTGTTGAGGGCAGGACCGTTAACCATTATCTGAAGTCTGCTGCTGTTTTATGGCGAGGGATGCGTTAACATAGTAACACCACATTACGTAACATCAGATTTGATGTAGAGCTGAGTTAACCATTATCTGAAGTCTGCTGCTCTGAGCATGTCAGTTGGAGTGATGACATCATCGTGTTCCATGACACAGGTGTTTATAGTTGAGCTAACGAGCTCTGTAGAGATCAAAGGTTTCCATTGTTCTGAATGAGAGATAAACCTCTTACATGTGAACGTTTTGTTGAAGAACCGTAACAGGTATCGGTGACATTTCAAAGCGTGAAGCATCTGAAGGAAGTTGAGCATCTGAAGTGTGCTTTTTGTGTACTTTCGGGTTAATAATGTGGCCTTTTTGGCAGATTAACTAAAGGTGTGCGGCTGCTGCTGTGAGGAAAGATCAGCTTGAATTTACAATTGGCTTTAATGGAGACATGTTGAAAGTTTTTGTCACTTCATGCCCTCAAGAGGCATTTTGTTTAATTATTTTGCTTACTTTTTTTTCATTTTTCAATCTACTGTAAGAGATGTTTTCCTACGTTTGTCATGACAAATTATGTCTCAGGAATGTAGGGTTTGGGAATTATGGCAGGTTTAAAAAAATATGAAGGCGAATTTCAAGCTGTTCCTCCACTCTAGCTTTGAGATCACACCCTTAACGAGCTGCTCAATACACACTAATGTTAAAATCTGAAGAAGGCCTCTTTACCAAGGTCTGAACAATGTTTAATATCTCTAAAAGTATAAATCAGATTTAAAGTTGTTTAACACGAATAATGTCAGAAAGATGTATAACATTTTAAAGTTGGAATGAGGTTTCTGAGTGAAAGTATGAAGGAGCAGTTAGCAGTTGAAGTCGCATGAAGATTTTTCAAGTCTGAAGAGTTTCTCCATTGACTTCAATGTTAAACATTTGATGAATTATGGGATATCTCTGGAATTATGAAAGTTATGAATGAGAAAAGTAATAGCCATTGATTCCCGACCGAGCTGAACGTTTTGATGTTTGAACGGAGTTTCTGCGATGTGGAATGTGGGAGCAGAAGAGGTGCAAAAAACCCGGCGGAAGAATAATACTAAAGAATTTGTGCGTAGAAGAACAAGTAGTGCTGTATCAGCATTCCCACTATCTGTAAATGATGTTTGTCTAACTGCTACACATGTATTTATACATAAATGTAGATATTTATGAACATCTAAATATAATTGTTAAAGGTTTTAAGATATAAATAATCACATCATGGGGTCATTAAGGTTTCAAACAGGTTCATGTAAGGTAGGCCTACTATAACATGAAAACATGATTCAAACTCATTTCTGAATCTCACATTAGCCTGTAGTTTGGTCTGTTATTGATATGGGCTTGACACCCCTTCACAATGATCATCATTGACTTTTTAATGAAATTATGAGCTCAATCATTCACATGTATTATTATTACTTTATAAATTAAGAGTACTAGGGGTCCGTTACAAAACCTTTGCAGGAATCGTCATGCATTCTGAATGTTTCTGTACTTTAAAAACAGGCATCATGGCTCAAGATCCTGTTCTTGTTTAAGATGATTCAGACTCATTTGTGAATTTAACATCCATATTCACTCTTCAAAACTGAAACAACTCAAACATTTTTTTAAAGCATTGCAGGCCTAAAGCTCCACGTCCGTCACCTATATTTTAATTTCTTCCATCAAACTTTAAAAATGGCAAACAGCATGTTTTTAAAGATTTAATCTTTTAAGAAACAAAATTTCAACTTTGAACAGAAGGGTTTAAAAACACGTTTTTAATGCAAATAAACTTGAAACATAAACCTATTTGTCATTTCAAAATTCACTTTTATTGTCTGCGAGAAAGACACAGTAGGCTATGAGCGAATACATATCAACATTCAAAAATTACAAAGTCGTACAATATATACCATGTGCTACTAGGATTAAGTACGATGAGAGGATTTTGTGTTTTGAATATGTAAAGAGAAAAGTTACATCAATTAAAATAAATGTATGGCAAGTACGATAAAATGAACATAATGTCAAGATATAGCCAATATACAATCAACATGCTTGAATATAAAGGCAAGAAGAACAATAAACAGATGAACATTTAGGTTTTGTGTGTAAATTGTGACAGAGCAAACCATCTTAATACATGTAGCAGTCTAACCCCTAGATTCCACCGGTCCGTCCAGGGGTAAGACAGCAAACTAAGCTTCTTTAACTGCTGCTAGAACACAGTTTCACCATGGGGTATTTCTAACAAGACCAAAAAGATATACAAGGCTTCCAAAACAGAAGACACCAACTCAATACAGTATTTTAATTTCCTTCAAAACGACAAAAGCACAATAAAAACGAAATAACATGTGATGTTAGAAATATGAATATAAGACTAACAATTACAGTAGGTTTGCTGAATGAGAATATTTGTATCTTATAAAATAATTCCTACAACACTCGCAGGTTGAGAGAGGACGCTGGCGCAGACTGTTCGCCGCTTCTCCGGCTGCACCTAGTAGTGTTTTGTTTGTTTGTCGTTCTTTTGCCGGCTCTAACGCCATGTAGCTGATAAGTAGCATATTGAAAAGTTTATTAACAGCTTGTATATTGGGTATATATATCAAATATAACATCAGAAAGTATTTATCAAACGCTCACAGGCAGCTGTGTTCAGACCCAGTTTGACGTAAAGGATGTATCCTGGTTTCATTGATCTCATGGCTGTGATGTGTAATTTACGTGGATTTAATAGTACCGCATAGTTTAGCAAAGTGACCGATCTCCCAGCTAGCGCTGTCTGTGCCCGCTGTCTGTGCCCGTATGTTAAACGCTATCGATTCAAACGGCAGCGTTTTATTAATATTTTGTTTCAAACTCTCGTAGTAAAAACAAAACTAGTGGAAGGGGAAATGCTCCCAGGGGAAGCTGATCCACCTTCAGACGCGGGTACAGCTCGTTCCCTCTCCTCTCTCTTCAGCCGCGGTTTGTGTGAACGCCGCTCCGCAGTTTAATGCAGGGCCGTAGCTGCGTTTTTAACGGGCCTAAAATGATATTAATTAATCATTAATTAATGAACTGCTTGTTTCGTTGATTGAGAATCTTGTGGACATAGTGTAGGTTTGTTTCTACAAGTACAGTTTTAGGGACACAAAAGCTAGGGGGCAGCTGGGGGGACAAGGCTCTACAGTGGGGGGGCAAGGGGGGGCAGCTGCACCCCCCTTGCCCCCCCCGTAGAGCCCTGATAGTAGGTAATTATATCTAAAACCACAAGACGTTAATTACCTGTACTCGGTGCGCCATATTGTCTGTTCTCTCTGTAAACCTCCAAGTGTCTTTAAATATCCTTGCGTCAGCGTCTCACGTTTTGGGCGCGCTCTCTTCTGACCATATTTGGAAGTACAACTTCCTACAACTTCCTACAGGTTCAACCTCCACCGTCTTGCTGCGGCTGCAACAATAAAGACGTTAACGTTTATTTACTGGAGTTTTTTTCAACGCGAGTCTTATTTTTGTAGCTCTAACTTCCTGTTGCTTCTGTTTTCAAACCCTTTAGAAAATAGGATCATACGTTGTTTATTGCAGAAGATTTTAATCGGAAACCTTTTATACAATAAAATGAAGCTGCTAATATTTAATCATTAAAAGATAGTTTGTCATTTTTCAAGTGTCTTAAATGTGAGGAAATATTATTATGATTATTTTCAAATCAAAGGAGTTATTCTGATTTATTTCAAAGTGTGACAAACTTTCTTAAATATTTTTTTAAAGCTTTAAAACACTTTTTTTAAATAAAATTCCAAAATGTAGAAATAAAATGTGAAAGGATGACTGAGAATAAACTCAGCCGTCTCCAGACTGACTGAAAGTTATTATAATATCATCTTTATGAAATAATTTATTAAGTTTAAGGTATTTTACAATCAAGAAATGGAGCTTAAAGTACGTTTTCAATTATACAAAATCTACACATTTAAAATAAACTTCTATTAATTATTTAAAAAAAGTAAATAATTAAATATGTAAATCAACAAATAAATAAACCGGGAAAACAAACTTCTAAAAAATATGTTTAAGAGAAATTATAAACTTCAGCATTCTCCCGTGAATAAAACCATTTCATTTTTTAAATGCATATTTCATTTTGTGGGATCGTAATCATTTACACAATATTTAATATATAAAACTCAACTATTTTAGTGTCTTTGATGTACCTCTTTTTCTAGAGCGTGTGTGTGTGTGTGTGTGTGTGTGTGTGTGTGTGTGTGTGTGTGTGTGTGTGTGGTGTGTGTGTGTGTGTGTGTGTGTGTGTGTGTGTGTGTGTGTGTGTGTGTGTGTGTGTGTGTGTGTGTGTGTGTGTGTGTGTGTGTGTGTGTGTGTGTGTGTGTGTGTGTGTGTGTGTGTGTTCGTGCGTTCGTGCAAATCTTTTGAAGAAGCTTACTTTGTTATGAAATCATGTTTTTAATAATAATGAATTTATTCACAGAGGCAGTTTGAACAGTGTTATAAGTTGAATCACATATCAAATTTACCATTACTGCATTTAAATCATCCTCTTTTATCTCAGTAAGCGCAAAAAAAAGTAATTAAACCGACTGGCAGGAAGTAAACACTAAAGGGAACAGCAGAAGAAGACAGACAGGAAGTAAACACTAAAGGGAACAGCAGAAGAAGACAGACAGGAAGTAAACCCTAAAGGGAACAGCAGAAGAAGACAGACAGGAAGTAAACAGGTACACGGTATGAACAGACTTGGACAGTTAGAGAATGTGTTTTATAACATATGTCTCCCCCTGATGTCAATTGGTTTGCATTCAAAGTATATGATGTTCATATATGTTTCTGTATAAAAAAATAAATGAAAGAAAGGGTGGCTTTAGGGTCTGCGCTGCTGGCTGACAGCGGTCAGACGGCCAACATCACCTGACTAGGCAACATACAAAACTAGCAGGGGCTAGTTGAGCTGTTTGTAAAGATGCGGGTCCAGCTCACGGAGAGCTTTGATCAAATCACTGCTGGGTTTAACTCCTTTTTTCGCACCACGTCCACCACCTCTTCTGCTCTGTCCCTTCGGATTTGGTTTTGGCTGACTCCATTTCAGATTCACTGATCACTCCAGACCCAAGGAGTTTATCCAGAAGGTCGTTCAGGATAGGTAGGGACACTCTTTTAATGAACTCTGCCCGAACTGAGAGCAGCCACTCGTCTGCTGGGTCGCTGCTCTCTGCTGGGACATTTCCCTGGGATAATTCCTTCCTTGGATCTGGAAGACAAACAGGGAAAATACTTTTGTTAACCAACAATCACATTAAACAGATCTCTTAAAAATTAAAGTAACTTAGCATTCCCAGAGGTGTATTTTTGTTCACTTAAAGTTATAATATGTAACATTTCCTCATTAAAATGTATAAAAACTCCTACACCTATAGTCAGGGGCGGACTGGGACTACAAATCAGCCCGGGACTCTCGACCGGCCCACTTCGGTACCGCCGGCCCACCTCGGTAAATTATCAACGGGGGGGGGGGGGCTAGTGAGTTATCCGAGCGGCCCACATCGTCCGACCGGCCCACTTCAGTACCGGCCCATCGGGATTCGTCCCGAACGTCCCGATGGCCAGTCCGCCCCTGCCTATAGTATTCATGTTTTGTTGAGTTGTGTACGTACATTATCTCAATGGTTCAAAGAGACGTGTCATTGTAATCAAGGTAACAGTATGTTCACCAAGGTCTCCTGTAATGGCGGCGTATCCACTTAACCATGAGAAGCTGAAGACTACAACTCCCATGATGCCATGCTGTTTCACGACCATACTAGTTTTTTACTATAGTTTAGGAATATTACAGGTTGTGTGTTTAATGTCGTAATGATGCGCTGCCATGGAGCCTTGATAGAGAATGCTATGAGATGGAGCTTTAGAGTTATCCAGTCTATCACTGGGTCTGAGCCAGAGTCCTGCATCGGGTCGGGTACCTGACGGGTGACCCGCAAAAAAAGTGATTTGCGGCCGCTGGTGGTATTTTTTCAAACATTGTTTTCCGGGTTCGGTTCTGGGTAAAACAAAGAAGATGCGGGTCGGATCGCGGGTGTTGCATAATAAATATATTAAAATAATAATAATTTAATTAAATGTTTAAATCCTCAGACCTACCCCCGCGGGACCGCGCATAATCTGCACCGCATCAACCTGAACCGCATCAATCTGCTGCTGAGCGCACCACATTGGAAAACTGCGGTCAAGCCAGCCTCCACTTGGGAAAACGCAGTCAAGCCAGCCCGCACCTGACATTGCGGTGCGCGAATATCCTATGCATTACGGTAGAGTCCTGGAAAAACTGCCTTCAAAATAAAAGCGCTTACTCGGTCAATAACAAATACACCTAAAAAACATACCAAACATATTAAATTAAGAAATATATACTATATAATGTGATCAATTATTATTTAAAACAAACTACGTATAACTACCACATTATAAATGAGTGAATGTAAAACTTAAGGAGTTTAAAAATAAAAGACCTTTGAAGTCTCATATATGAGCTATCATGCCTCTGTTTTTAGATAAGAATAAAACAAAAACTCTCCAGTATCAAAGACTCATTTCACTCCAGGGTGATAGCAGCACACCCCATCTAGTCACTTAGAGAAAATAAGGACAATCTGATGTAGAGTTTCAAAATAAAAGACCTTTGAAGTCTCATTTGTATGAGCTATCATCCCTCTGTTTTTAGATAAGAATAAAACAAAAACTCTCTGGAGTTTCAAAATAAAAGGGATGATAGCTCATATATATGAGACTTCAAAGGCCTTATTTTCTCTGAGTGACTAGTTGGGGTGTCCTGCTATCACCCTGGAATGAAATAAGTCTTTGATACTGGAGAGTTTTTGTTTATTTGCGTGATATTCGCGCACCGCAATATCACGTGCGAGGCTGGCTTGACCGCAGTAATGGAAATGGCTGAGGTGAAGCTCTCGGAGAATACAGCATTGTCAATAACTCTTCCTCAAGAGCGAAATCCAACGTCTGGGAGGCTTTTGGTGTCGTCCTAGATGGAGAAAATAATCAACATCCCACGCTTTTTGAGCCAAATACGCAACTGCGTCTGTTAATAATTGCATGTTTTCACTGCTCATAGGATATGCGCAGGGGCGTCTTAGTGGGGGGACAAGTGGGACTGACTACCCAGGGCCCAGATGGGGGGAGGGCCCTTGAAAGGCATGGAATTAAAAGTTTGGTTTTATTTCAGTTTTCTTTTAGCAGATAGTGTCATAACTAAAATGAAACTAGCTCAATAAAATCGGAGTGACTGAATTCTGTATCCCAAAACAGATGGTGAAGGCTATCCGGGACCCCTCACAAAAGGACAATAATGGTTTAGTCCTCCCAGCACTAGTTGTCCTTAAGCCCCGCCTCCCAGCCGCTGAGCCGCTCTCGGCTCTGTCACATGAATGCAGGAGGGAAAATAACTCTCTGTTTTCGGCTTTAAGCGCATTTTAAAACTTTTACTATTTAATGATATAAATAAGGGCTATTCATGTGTTCATACTGGAAAGTTGATTTCCCTCAAAAAAACATTATAAGATTTACGGACGTCTCTTTCCCGATGTAATTCAATGAGAATTTGCTTCAGCGCCTGGCGAACTTCCTGAGTGGCTTGCTCTAAAGGTAGATGATTCAACGAAGAAGTAGAGGGTCAGCTAAGGATTTTGCTAACAAGAAGACCTGTCAGTGTCATTTACTGGGGAATGAACTCCAAGAGAGTGACGAGTCCTAAAACCAGGAAGTGAGTTAGCATTTGACCAATACTGGTTCCCTCGTCTCAGAGCCAATGGGATCTCTCCATAGGATTTAAGAAAATATCTGGAACTAAGGTCTGTGGTTGAGACACATTGAAGAGACGGATCACGATTTGTTCTACGACATTAAATCCATCAGCAGTGACCCCACTGGTGATTTCTGAAGAGTTGACGTGTCTGAAAAACGATGGTTGTTACCAAGTGGCTGAATAGGACTACAGAAGTCGTGGAGGCCGTTGTACGTCATTACGCCGAACACGTAAACACTCCTCTAAGTTTGTTGGCCCTGTTCTGCTTGAAAGCAAGTACCTGCCTCCTGCAAAGTGTTCAAACAAACGCTTCAACTCGTTCCATTTAGAATCTGTATGTTTGAATATGGATCTGAAGTTGGCGTGACGTTGAAGTCGTGCTGCTGGACTCGCCTGTAGTTCCTTGGTAGCATAACGTTAGCATTTTGCTTCTGGCCATTAGATTTATGATTCGAACATTATAAAAGTAGGGTAGACTTGTGGATATTATCCGGCTGAACAAAACGAAGTTAGACATTCTCCATATTTGTTCAATAACTGCAAGATCAATCATATTATCCAAAGCAGAACTTGTAAAGATTTCTCAGCTTTCTAAAGTTTTAATTATTGAGCTTTTTGGCATATATGCTTTCAGATTTGTTGTGTGTTATTGATTATGCAAATAAACATGACTTGTGAAGTCTTGTTCAGTTGTCTGTTATTATGCAGTATAGTAAGCACTCTCTCAAGGTAGTGGTTACAAAACTAACATGGTGTTTTTTTTGTTTTGTCTTATACCGTGGGAATGATAAATACTTAAATAAGCATGATACTCCAAGCAAACCTCATTTAACCACAGTAAAGTAATTGTAAACTACAGTATGTTGAGGAAAGAGGGTTGAAATGTGCACAGATTGTTATTACTTCTATTATGACTATTTATACTTTAGTTCTACTTTAGTTCATAACCGCTTCAGATTCATGTGTACTGTTGTTGGCTCAGTCCTTTGTAAATACATTTTAAAAGGTGCATTAGAGACATGGATCAAGAGAGGAAGGGGGCCCACATAGATAGCTTATGTATGGGGCCCGGAGTTTTGTGCTACGCCCCTGGAAATGCGGGTTCGGGTCGGTTTGCGCCGTAAGAAGAGAGCCGTTCAAATTCTCTAGATCAGCGGTTCCCAACCTTTTTCAACTCAGGCCCACTTAAGAATCAAAAATGTTTTCGCGGCCCACATTCAACCATAAACAATACGGAGGATAAATAAAGTTCTGATTGGTCGATTCAGAACATGTGATCCATTGTAAATCCAGTAGAACAGGCTGTTGCTAAGGACTGTAATGACCGTTGCTAAGGAGGATCAAGAAAGAGAAAGGAAAAGAGGTTCAAATTGAAAAACATCTTAATAATGAAAATGTTTCCACACAAATCATAATGTTTTGTTAATTATTTGGCGGCAAATATTGAATTTACATTTACACCCTTTAATATTTTATTTGGGCTTTTAGATGAAGACCGCACACAGTTAATAAATACAACTATTCTTCTGGCTAAAATACATATTTTTAAAAGTCAATAAAGGAGTAATCTTAATTTAAGGTGTTTGAAGAGTAGATTAAAAATACCATTTATTTTGGAAAAAATGATTGCCACAAAAAATCAAAGGCTCAACACGCCATGAAATGGGAAATAATGAGCTCTAACGAAGAGTGGGATTAAAGGAACAATAAATATGCCATGTTTTGTTTTTGGTGGTTTTTGGTTGTCAACCTTTTTTTGTTTGTGAAATGTTGAAGTGATCCTACTGACTGTATCTTCATTTCTTCTGTTTTTTTTTTTGTCTGAGATGGAATGTCATCTCCTATATGTTATTGTTATGTCCATGTTTGTGTCTTTAGCTTGTACAACATTTAAAATAAAAAAATAAAAAATAAAATTAAATCATTTGGCGGCCCACTTGCAATGCCTTCGCGGACCACTATGGGGCCGCGGCCCACAGGCTGGGAAGCGCTGCTCTAGATGATAGGAAAGGAGGTTTGATGGATGCAGATTAGAGACCAGAGGCCTGTACTACGAAGCCGGATTTTCTCTTAGCCGGCTAACTTCAGGGAAAACTCTGGCTTTCCGGTCCTACGACGCTGGTTCTCTTTTTAGCGGGCTAGATCTCCATGGTAACTTATGCTGAGCGGCTAACCTCCTCCGGGGCAGGTTAGGTTGCAGGCTAAGAGATCAACTCAGTGAAAGCACCGCCTGCTGACCAATCAGAGCTCAGTGTGCGGAGTTTAAAGATATCAAGTCATATTACAGGATAGAGGAAATACAGAAAAACTGCCGTTGCAGGAAAGACGGCCGGCAAAATCAACTGACTGTGTGAACGTGAAAATGAATAGAATATCCCTCCCATCTTCAGAGCAATCTGACTATTATAACATTAGCGTTAAGAAAGCTTACTTAAATATCTGCCACGACATAAGTAACCGGATCAGAGTAACATTACGTACAGTCCGCGGCACTGTGAGTGCAGACGTCGATGTGTCCCATTATCATTCATATCATATCACATCATAATGTATCATATATTTCCTTATCTGAGTCAGCTTCTTGAGCCGTATCTGGCCGTGCAACACTCAGTGTCACATACTGTATGCAGAAGTATTATTTTAAGCAACACATTAAGTTGACGAAACACTCGAGTCAAATGTAATTAAAGTCAGATCCACTCGTGTCTTAGACGGGGCAGTGATATCATAAACCTGTTAATGTACGCATTCAAACACTTTTTCTTTTACCAGCTGTATTCACCTTGCAGGTGCAGCTGTGTGGCTTTGATCCTGGATAAAGTGTTTAAGTCATGGATGTTTAAAGTTTAACTTCTTCATATTTGACTAATATTAAAGTTCACTTTTCATTCAGGAAGTATGACGCTGCGCTGTCAGTACGCTTGTCCATGTTTGAGATTGGTCGAATGCTCCAAATACCACCCCTTTCATGTGAACGCGCACCTAACTAGATAGGACACGGCTGGCTTGAGCGATCCACTTGATAACCAGCGTCGTAGGAAAGCTTAGCGAGAGCGTGTATGTTTTGGATTAGGCCAACCGGCTAACTCCAACATATCCAGGTTAGGAAAATCCGGCTTCGTAGTACAGGCCTGTTCAACCAGTTATCCAACAACAGTTGTACATTGTTCTAGATGTACTATAAACTGTATGGGTTTGCCTTGAGCCTTTCATCATTTTGACTCTGATGAAGAAAGAGTAGTGTCAAAACTAAACTGAAACTGTTTTCATTATCATAAGAGACAAAGAACACAGTCTGTGCTAAATGTATCCTAAGTTTAACACGATTAAAGGACTATGTGTTTAACTGCTCTATTAAATAGTTTTGGGGTGAAATGTAAAGCCACAAAATCTATATTTAAATATATCAAGATGTTTTCACAGCAGAAATGTTGACATGCTGCCACAGTCAGAAAAACACAGTGCACATGCCTACAGTTTTTTAACCCAAGGTCATTTTTGAATACATGAAAGGATGTGTGTTTGTTTGGGTAAAACAGGAAATCAACTCACTCTTACTGGATCCAGGTTCTGAGTATTGAACACCTGTAGCTGCCACTGAAATAACAAAGAAAACAACGTTAGAAAGTAATATGATGGACTTACAGTTTGACAGGTTTCCTGAGGTTTGTCATGTTTTCTTTATTTCAGAGCTTGGGTTTGGGCACGAGAGTACTCATGATTTAACTCACTTTGAATGTTTATCATGTGAGACAAAGTCCACAGTTCTCCTTTAGTGCTAAATTGTACGTTTAACAATGTTTAGTTAATGCGTGTTTAACTCGTATATTAAATTGTTATGAAAGCACAAGGGAGGGTTCAAAGGTCTGCATATGAATGCATGCAAAGAGCTTTCCTTTTTAACCACAGATATTTGGATTACATAAAAGGACCTTATTTATTTTATTTTTTTAGATAAATCATTTCTTATTGAGTTACACTGTAAATCTAAATAAGGATAGCCTATACACTGACATGACTCTAGACTAGAGGAAGTCGGGCGGGTCCCTGCCCACTATAGAAAAGGCGGTTACATTTCCTAAACTGTGTAGAAACATAAGAATAAAGGCTATTTCAAGTAAACCCTCATCGATTAAACGTTGTTATTTGTCGCTGATTCATCTGTTCTTCAGTCCAAAAAGTTATATTCTCATTCTGCATCAAACCATGAAGTACTCACACAGTTCGTCTGCTTCCTTTTTGCATTTAATCTCGTTCAATAACTCCGCAGCCACTTCGACAGCTTTTTCATTGAAAGTGGAAAGCAGAACCTCTGTGATCTCAGAGCGGCTTTTTCCCTCCACCATGTCGAGTGTGACCTGCAGCTCCCCTTTGCGTTGCACAAGCTCGTAGCAGAAATTGGCAAAGTTGTCCTTTGACAGGTTAGACAACATGCGTTTTACAGCCTTTCGTTCGTCCATTTTTCACCAACAGATGTGTAACTGCCGTGACTTTTTCTCCCAGAGCAGAAGCAGAGGACACAGAGTTTGCTTCCCTTTTCTCTTGAACCGACTGCTGCCGCGCTCGAGAGGAAGCAGGACGCCCCTCCCTACAGCACGTGAACCAACGTGTCTGAATACTTGTCCAAGAACTGCACCTAAACGTCAGTGTTTATGTCACTATGAATAGAGAGCCTGAATCCTGTTGTATTTTTGCAACAGACTGTAAAACATTATACATGCCAACGTAGTGGAACGGAAATGAGCATGCACAATATAGGTTTTTTATTTGTATTCACATTTTTTGAGACACGATTTACATTTATTTGTCAGTGTTGCCATGGTGGCTTGCATCTCATTTTGTCATACCTTGTCGTTTGCAATTGCCTATTTTTTCAAGTGCAGATTGTAAAAACAAGAATAAAGACAACTTAGCCTAAATAGATTCTCGCTATCGTAAAACTGATAAGCCTTAGTAATCTAATGATACACCCCTACTGTGCTATTGCTTCAGTCTGCAATGTTCAAAACAACAGATAGAGCCAGAAATCTAGGTGTAGTCATGGACTCTGACCTGAGTTTCAACAGTCACATTAAAACAGTTACTAAGTCAGCCTACTATCACCTAAAGAACATATCTAGGATTAAAAGACTAATGTCACAGCAGGATCTGGAAAAACTTGTCCATGCTTTTATCTTCAGTAGACTCGACTACTGTAATGGTGTCTTTACAGGTCTCACTAAAACATCTATTAGAAAGCTGCAGCTGATTCAGAACGCTGCTGCTCGAGTCCTCACTAACACTAAGAAAGTGGATCACATCACTCCTGTTCTGAAGTCCTTACACTGGCTTCCTGTGTGTCAAAGAATAGATTTCAAAATATTGCTGCTGGTTTATAAAGCTTTGAATGGTTTAGGCCCAAAATACATGTCTGACCTACTGCTAAATGATGAACCATCCAGATCTCTCAGGTCTTCAGGGACTGGTCAGCTTTCGTGTCCAGAGTCAGAACTAAACATCGAGAAGCAGCGTTCAGTTATTATGCTCCAAATATCTGGAACAAACTCCCAGAAACCTGCAGGTCCGCTGCAACTCTTACTACTTTTAAATCCAGGCTGAAGACTTTTCTTTTTGCCGCTGCTTTTAATTGAACTATTCACATCTTAAACTGCACTGTAACTTTTATCCATGAATTTTTTCTTTTAATGTTTATTTTATTATCTTTTCTTTTTAATGACTGATTTTAAATGCCATTTTCTTAATGTCTTCCATTTTTGTAAAGCACTTTGAATTGCCTTGTGTTGAAAGGTGCTATATAAATAAACTTGCCTTGCCTTACCTTACTGAGTAACTGCACTTATATGTTAATGCTTATGGTTTAGAAAGGGACAATAGACAACCCTCAGTGGACAAAGCCAAAGGTCGGTCTGCCTGCCAGGAGAGTAGCCTACTGAAAGATATCTTATCTCTTGTAAATAAAGCTTTTAGTGCCTACAGCCAAGGCTATATGATTGGGATAGTTACTTGGTGTTAGTATTACCGAATGCATGTGAAGGCAGCACTTCATGTAACATCTATAAAATATCAACTCATTGACACACGGCTGGGTCATAAGGCGCTTTCACACCGGAGTACTTTTCCCCCCGAACTAGGCCGATAGGGGGGGGGGGGATTCGGTTTCACACCAAAAAGATCTGGAACTTGTCCCTAGTTCGTGCCAACCTTTTCACCTCCAGATAGTCCCTGCTAGAGAGGTGCTACTTTCTTGGGGAGGAAAAGGTTCGTGGGTGTGTCGGCCACACTAACAATTTCTGATTGGCTGGGCGAATTGCAAACCACGCCCCGTAAAACTCTGAAAGGTTTTGTGAAGCCGCCATTTTATTTGCCTGCATTAGCATTAGCCCAGCACACCAACGGAGAGAGACTAACTTATGGCAACACAAAATAAAACATGGGAGCGGTGGAGTGATGAGGAGGTGTCGGCGTTCTGGCAATTTACTCGGAAGACGCGACCCAGCAGCTTCATTTGTCAGAAGCATTTTGATGGGGGATTAATCGCCGCAGCAAGCGTCACCTGTCACTCTGATCCACGGACCCCCCCTCACACACACACACACACACACACCACACACACACACACAACACACACACACCACACACACACACACCACACACACACACACACCACACACACACACACACACACACACACACACACACACACACACACACACACACACAAAGTCACAGATAAATGCGGCTTAATTTACGTAATCCTCCCTCGGTGACTTATTCCGGTGAGAACGCGATCTACTAGGACAGTTCCAGGGACTAAAGAGTTCGGGGGAACAAGTAGCGGGTACAAGTACCGGCTAAGTACTTGGTGTGAAAGCGGCTATAGTGAAACTTGGAATGTTACAAAGAAGACGCTAGTAGTATTACTGATGCCCCTTCCATCCATTAGTATGCATAAAAAGTGACAGGTGCTGTGACAGGTGCTGTGACAGGTCCCGCCTCCCCTACATTATGCAAATGAGCCCCTTTGATATGCTAATGAGCCCCTTTGTTCGAGGTGTTATCGTGTGTAGGTGTGATATCACAGATAGGTGTGATATCCTTTGATGTGAGGGGTGAGGTGTTTGTAACATGTAGGTGTGAACTCCCCCTTGTAGTAGATCCTTTTGTTGTCTAATCTAATTAGCCTTTGATGTCTGCCCCTTTGATGTCTATCCTTTGATGTGAGGGGTGAGGTGTTTGTAACATGTAGGTGTGAACTCCCCTTGTAGTAGATCCTTTGTTGTCTAATCTAATTAGCCTTTGATGTCTGTCCTTTGATGTGAGGGTGGTGAGGTGTTGTAACATGTCTCGCACCCCATCCCCTCGCACCCCGTCCCCCTCTCACCCCTTCCTGTCACCCCATCCCCCTCGCACCCCGTCCCCCTCTCAACCCGTCCCCCTCCCACCCCTTCCCCCTTCCTTTTGCTGTGATGTCAAAAGATAGAGGTGGGGGTGGAGCTAGGTAAAAAAAGAAATCCGTGCAAACTAGATAAAAAGCCAGTCATTTCCACTCACCAAGTCACCTAAACTTTCAAAAACGAAAATGGCAAAGAGACGCATCGATATGGGTTTAATCAGCGAGACGCCTGTGACAACTTACCGCCATCCGTCGGGAGCGCCAGTCAAGAAACGGATGCAGTATCTGTGCCGTGTTCAAACCCCTCCGTCTGAGGCTCTTCATAAAATGGAGTCTGGATGTGTGAGACTGTCTCCCCTCACTTAATTTTCACTCACTAAGTCACCTAAAACTTTTATTGTCCTCTCTAAATTAGATTGTTTTTAATATGATTTGTGTTAACTAAGGATGTTCTCTTAAGTTGTATGGCTTGTGAACTAATGTTTAATTACTTTACTAACTACAACAAAGTCTCTCTGAGAGGAAAATAATAATTTAAAATATGTTAATGACCCCCTGATATTGTATTTTGTAATGTTTAATTACTTCACACAACTATTAATGAATCCCTATAGAAGTTACATGAGGCTACATTTACTGGTGTTGAGCCCTGGATGATGAAAATAATCTAAGTGTCATGTTAGGGGGACATTACGGAACTCAGGAGTCCGCCCTTGGAGGCTTGGAGAGCGGATAAAGAGAGCTGTATTTACTGGTGTTGAGCCCTGGATGATGTAAATAGTCCAATGCCATGGTAGGGGGCATTACGGAACTCAGGAGTCCGCCCTTTGAGGCGTTGTTAACATTAATGCTTTTGTTTTTGTTACTAAGATACTTTTTAGATACACTTTTGAAGTGAGCAACACTTTACAACTGGTAGAAAGTTAAGTACTTGTATGGAATTGGGTTTTCTTTAGAGCTGTTTTCAGTGAGACAATGCAGTTTCTGATCATTTTAAGTTTCAAGTTTCAAGGCTTTATGGCATATGCCCATTAGCTACAGTGTAGATATGTCAATGAAAAACATAGGTCACAGGCTCCTCCAACAGTGCACATAAAACAGATAAAATACTGCAATAGAATGTTTTGATATGACAGATTTGTGCGTAATTCTCTCACAAAGGAACTGTAAGATACACGTTTATGTATGGAAAACTTTATAACTTGGTAAAATATTCATTCATTTGTAATGAATTGAGTTTTCTTCAAGAATCAAACTCTAAATGGAGAGTTTGTGATTTTTAACACTGTTTCGATGAAACAATGCAGTTTTGATAACTTGACTTGACTAACATTACTTTTTTTAAATATATGTTTTTAGATGCTTTACTTTTGATTTCTTTCATGTTATTTTAACACATTACTTTTTTCATATTTTTCAACATACTGTGATATTTGTTTTTTCTCTCCTTTTTCCATTATATTTTTGAATATACAGACATTCAACGCAATAAGTCCCACCCCAATCAGCAAATCATCCAAAACTAAGGACCCCCACTAAGACGAACAGATTTTCTTTAAGACTGTGACTCTTAAAGGCACTTTGGGATTTTAGTAAGACAATCCAGTTTTCTGGAAATAACTTAAATGATTTTCGTTTTTTCTCCTACAAAGATACTTATAGTTACACTTTAATGGATGCAAAACTTTATAACTTGGTAAAATATTCATTAATTTGTAATGAATTGAGATTCTTAAAGAATCAAACTCTAAATGGAGAGTTTGTGATTTTAACACTGTTTCGATGAAACAATGCCGTTTTGATAACTTGACTTGACTAACATTACTTTTTAAATATATGTTTTGTTAGATGACTTTACTGATTTTTCTTTTTTCTTCCTTGCTTTTGTTTGTGTTACTAGGATACTTTTAGATACACTTTGAAGTGTGCAACACTTTACAACTGATAGAATAGTACTTTGTAAGGAATTCGTTTTCTTGGTAGAATATAAAGTACTTTGTAAGGAATTGGGTTTCTTAACAATCCTGCTCCACCATTAAATCACTTAATCTGCTACTTCCAGGCAAAAGCTTTAAAACTTGCATCGTGTATTAAGTCATGTCTTGGCAAAAATGAGAGTCCTGGGTGCTTTAAAACATTTCTTAGAACATTTTGATATATTCAAACACATAATGAACTGCAATGACTCTGGCTCACTGCTGCATCAAATTTATTTTACACTGTTGTGAGGACAAGACTGTGAGACTCTCAGACCCTTTTGTTGTCAATCTAATTAGCCTTGATCTATAAAAAAGTCACCTACTACTTTTATTTGTCCTCTCTAAATTAGATTTAGGGTTTTTAAAATTCTGAAAAGGCGTGTTGTGAGGGGGAAAAAACAGATGTATGTATGCGGTTTTGAATGGTGGCTGGTTGATGAAAACTGATCCAAAATAAGGGGTCAGGAATAATATGGCTTGAAATATGAGCAATCATGTTAATAGCTACAGATACGCTAAAGTACTACAACAACAACAACAACATAGGAGTGCTTATACTGTATGTTGTAAAAGCAGGACAAACAAATAAATAAAATGCTGCATTGTTTTTTAAACAAGAACCATATGCCCAAGGCATTTCTACATTTAGATGACATGTTCAGAACTCAGTACATTTGAACCAATAACTAATTTAACCATCAACATCAATTTAAGTGCACACAGCAGTGCAAACAAACAAAAAAACAGGCTTGTGTGCATCAGACAACTCAAATTACTCCACTTTAACCATATTTAGAATGTCCTCATTTTAACTAAAGTAATTTAACCTAAGTGGAGCCAACCTAAGGAGTGGGCCCTACAGTCTGGGACTAGCTTACTTTTTAACATTCTACTCAAAGGGCCCGTAAATATTATCTCCGCCAATATGCTATATTAAAATATAATTACATTTAAAACTCATTTCATGTTGAAATGATCAAGGAAAAGCCAGTCAATGTTATGTTAACACAAACAAAAGTTCTGTTTTATATGTTGAAATATAATTTAAAAAACAACGATATAGTATTTTCAAGTCTTACTTTAGTATGGCAAATTTAAGAATAAGTCACATTAAAGTTTGTCATGATTTTCCGTAAAAAAGTCAAGTATAGTTTGTCAAAAGAATATGAAAAAATCATTTTGTAGAGTAGTATGTTGAAATCTCAGTGTTTAACTGAACACACCTACATGTGATAACACCTCGAACAAAGGGGTAATTAGCATACAAAGGGGGGTCACTAGCATCAGTGGGGAAAGGTGCTACGAAATGAACTTTGAGGAGGGGGAACTTGTAAGAATTTCCAAGGCGAGAGGGGTCTTTGATAAAAAATATGAACAGAGTTATACCGACGAATTTTTACGGCGTCCGAACGCATACCTCGTCAACCATCTGTTTACAAATTCAAAGATTATGATGGAGAAGAGATCAAGGGGACTTTTTTATGAGAAAGAGTTTAAAAAAGTGAAGGTAGTACTTTTTCTGAACAGATTTTCTTTAAGACTGTGACTCTTAAAGGCATTTTCTAGTAAGACAATCCAGTTTTCTGGAAATAACTTAAATGATTTTTGTTTTTTCTCCTACAAAGATACTTATAGTTACACTTTAATGGATGCAAAACTTTATAACTTGGTAAAATATTCATTAATTTGTAATGAAATGAGTTTCTTAAAGAATCAAACTCTAAATGGAGAGTTTGTGATTTTAACACTGTTTCAATGAAACAATGCGGTTTTGATAACTTGACTTGACTAACATAACTTTTTTAAATATATGTTTTTAGATGCTTTACTTTGATTTCTTCCATGTTATTTTAACACAACATTACTGTTTTTCATATTTTTCAACATACTGTGATATTTGTTTTTCTCTCCTTTTTTCCATTATATTTTTGAAAAACTACACAGTGATTTTTATCAAAATACAACATGCAACTAATACATTATACAATATTACGACTTTTTGCGATATTTTCAACACAATATACTTGTACCTTTTTCTGTAGGGCTTCAGGATATTTGGCATGTCATGCATAAAACCGGTGTCATCTTTCCTGAAACTGACGTGCTGTCCGTTTTACAAACAAGTTATCTTTCTGCTTCTTCACCCTCTGAATTTTCCTCCCCCGTCCCTCTTCCTTCAGCCATCACAACAACAATCAAGTCAGATCTGTGAAATTAAACACCTCTTCCCAAAAAGTGACTTCCCTATTGAGGGAGTGGGCCAGTAGGGCCTAACCCGATTGGCCTAATATACTAACATGCCTAATGCCAGGAAGTATTCTTCCAGGCCTGGTTGCAGGCGGCTTTTTAGGGATTTGTTCATGTAGAGGTGCATACATGTGTCAGGGCCTCATACACCTACAGTATATAAAGACAACTTCATTTACATGGAGACCTGCTTGTTTTATTCAATTGATGTTGCGAACGTGTGGAAGATGAGGAAATAGAGAGACAATACAGATCATTATCAACAATGGCTTTGATTTCATTAAACACTTTAATGCGACAAGGTAAACAGTTGAATGTTCCACATAATTCACTTCTTTGAGCTGTATGTACACATTAACCCTCATCATCAAAGCCAAAATGAGCACATTCTGGATGATCATTAAAAGATTGTAGAAGTAGGCTACCTGGTTTGGTAAGTGATCAGCCCCTTGTCAAACCGAACTCTGAAGCATGAACCCAAACGCAAAACTCGACACAAAATAAGGTCCTTCACTGGGTTTGGCACAGTATACAAGGTTTCAAACAAAAGATCACTCGATAGAGAAAAAAAACGTCACTTAAGGTATGGAAAAAACAAAAACACTCACTAGAGGAAAAGGCACTGGGCAAATCAATGATCCTGGCTTGGCTCCAGATGCTCGTAGTCTACGTGACATAAGAAGACGAACTGGCACAAGAAAAAGGGAGACTAGGGGTGTTTCTCAATTGCGAGTAAAGCTGCTTCAGAGCCACTATTTCAAGCATACTACGTCATCGAGTGCCGCCGAAGTACTGTTCCAATCTCCAGCATACTTGGAAATCTACCGAGCCCGGCGTACTCCGTTTGGAGAAATATCGAGGCTGCACATGAGTAGACTCCGCGGTCTTAAAATCCCCACAATGCTTTGCGCACGGACCAATTTCCCCAAATCCGTGGCGGAAGATGTAAGAGGCGGGGCCCTCATATGACGCACACCTGCACACTTGCTAGCGTGTTCCACATGATACAGAAAATGCTCTTCAAACAAAACTTTGAATGGCTATTCCTGCCATTCTAGAGTTTAGAGCCTGGATATCTGGACACAAAAAGATCCCATCCTAACCTAAATGACATTATCAATCAAGTCATCAGTTTGCTTTTTCACGGTCAGTGTCTCTGCCTCGTCGTTACAGGCATCTAGATTCTGCCTCAGTTTATCCAGAACCACTGCTAGAGCTCTGTGTTTGGTGAAGGTAGAGCCCCACTTGTTTCCTATAGAGTCCTTTCAGTGTATATCTTTTTATACAGTGTAACTCAATGAGAGATGATTACTCCTTTGATGTCCTTCTTTCTGCATGTGCTTGAAAACAAAAGCTTTTGCATGCAGACATATATAGACTTGGTAAACCCCACTTGTGCTTTTCATGTCAAAATGAACAGCTTTTTAAAGCTTCCCAAACAAATACATAGGAGAATGTTTTGAACAATGTTTTGATCAACATGTTATACAATAAAACCCATGTACACAGCGTACATTTCCAAACATACAGAAGTGGGCTTGGAAAGCTCAAAATGCACTGAGGTACAGGTGCTAGAAAAACCAAACAAACAGATGCACAGCAAACATTAAAAGAGTAATACAAAAAAAGCTAAATGATTATAATAAATATAACCCAAGCTTTGAGTCTAGAACCATTCACAATACGTTTGTTAATGGTTAATGGTATTCTTGACTCGCTTCTGAAGCAAGATGCTCAGCAGACATGTGCTACCAAGCAAGTGTACTCGCGATTGAGAAACACCCTAGGACAATATATACACGAGGTGAGGGGCCACAGGTGGACACAATCAGGACCGGGTAGACAACAGGCTTGTTTGAGACAAGCGAGACCTGCGCAGACCTGCGCAATTGCGATCAACGTCTTGCTAGTGCGTTGCATGATGGTTAGTCATTTTGTCCGACTTGCTCTGGAGGCTCGCCTACATGAGACGTTGAAATCTCGCGGGACAAAGACGCCCGCAGACTTGAGAGCGAGGCGCGGCGCGGCGGCGCAGTTTCTCTCCACGGGCTGCGGAAGCGAAATGCTTGATGGGAAACGACTTGCTGGTATCTCGAGCTGAGCGCTCATTGGTGGGTTTTACCCCGTGCTGGAGATGAAACTCTCCATTGGCTCGGCAAAAGTGTGTTGTTGTTTTGTGTCAGTTTTACGTCGCCACTTCCATTCACATTTTTCATCATTGTTCCACAATGCTTATCATCATTAAATTAATATCTATATATTTATACTATACTTGCACTGCTTACCGTTGTCATACTTTATATATCTTAGCATATTCATACAACACACTGTTCATACTAGGCTAGGCTACTGTGTATCTAGTGTATTCATACCCCTCACTGTTTATTCATCATTCAATCATTCTATATTTTTTCTGTAGATTGTGTACATTACTTTTCACTTTACTGCTTTATGCACTCCTGGTTAGAAGCTAAACTGCATTTCGTTGTCTCAGTACCTGTAATCTGTGCAATATCAATAAAGTTGAATCTAATCTTGAGCAGGAACAAATGTATTTACTTAGTACATATCTGACATTAACGATTAAACACATTTGTCCATTCTTTATCAATCAATCAATCAATGTTTATTTATATAGCCCAATATCACAAATGTTACATTTGTCTCAGTGGACTTCACAGTTTGTACAGAATATCAGTATGACAATACGACACCCTCTGTCCTTACGTTTCACATCATAGGAAACACTTCCAGAGAAAAACCCACAGTTTAAAGGGGAAATGGGAGAAACCTCAGGAGAGCAACAGAGGAGGGATCCCTCTCCCAGGACGGACAGACGTGCAATAGATGCCGTGTGCATTTATAAATGCAAACCGAGTCAAGCCGACTCCGGAGGTGGCGGTATGCACCTTAAAGTTGTTTGAAATTCGCCAAAAAACCGAGAGAAGAAGAAGAAAAGAAGAAGCCAACTCCGAGCTGTCTGACTTCAGGCGAACTTTTTGAGACCTCCCCCGGCTGCGATCGGCTATTCTCGTCTACTTTCGAGGCGAGCCGCAGCTCGTCTCAAACAAGCCTAATCACAGACACAGTGACACACGGGGGCGGGGCGCACAGAGAACTCAAAAGATAGGGAGAGTTACTTTTCCAAATTAACCAGGAAGACACGAAACAACACAAAGACAGAACAAAACAAACTTAAATAATCTTCCGAGACATGACAGTACCCCCTAGTGATGGCAGTTTGACACTGAAGCTTCGATACGTGCTTCAAACCCTGGACTTCCTATTCAATAGAAGCACTGCTTCGAAGCTTGGTTCAAATCACGTGACATATGACGTCCGAAGCAGCAACTGCTTCATTGCCTGAATGAATCACTTGACTGGTTTGCGAACCTGGGTTGCGGTCGAATACTCCAAAAAAACAGCTCCTAAGTTCTAACCCTATCGTCTTTCCTTGACCTCGGAGTGAAACGTCACGGGGTTAAGGAATAGTGGATAGGAGAATTCAAAAGGACTTAGGAGAAGAGACTGCGGTACTTTAGAGAATCGACTGCACTTTCACTATCCGACGTGTTTATGATGCGCCAGCGGAGGTCATAAATGTCGCGCTGCTGTGGGGAAACTACAGTTTTCTATACAGCGGACTACAACATGGATGTTTAATAAGAACGAGGGACTACTGTAAACTCATCTAGAGACTCTGCACCGTGCTCTGATGCTGTTATGCTTTATGAACGGGGACAACAGAGAAACATATTCTTCATGACCAAAGTTGGAATTGAAATAAAAAAAGAAAGTGAAACTTATGCTCGTCACCTCTCCCTCCGGTCCACATTAATACAAATGATCCCAATACGAGTGTATGAAAAGATCTTAAAATCAATACAAATGTATTTATTATAAACGTTAGTCCTTAACATCTATCACTGTGTATATCACCATTCAAACATCTTTTAAAAGTTGAACAAACCCCACACAGCTCACTAAAGACTGTGAAATGTTGACTTTATTTGATCATTTCAGTAAAAACTAACGTTCATATTCTCTTTTTGATTATAATACTGATGAACGTTCAAAACAAAGCACTTTGGCAACTTACCACATACGTTTTGAACCGTAACTTTCATGATATCATTTCTCGTTCATCATCGATTGTTTCCGTGAACGGCCGACTGTTGTGTGACGGCAAATGCCGCGGCCGCAAGGCATTGTGGGCCAGCATTTTCTCCTCTCCTTTCGGTGAGGGAGGTCCAGTGGTTCCTAAGCTAAAGGAGGTTATAAAGGAAGTTTGAAACCTCCTTTCCTTTTAATTTAGAGAATTCGAACGGCACTTATCATGGCTGCCACTGAGGGACTTCCGGGTCATTTCACTCCGTTAGGAAGGTTCCTAAGCTAAATGGACTATTCGACCGCAACCCCGGTATCACGGCAAGACGTGGAGAAATACCCGGAAGTGCCAAGCAAATGCTATACCAAGACTATTGGTCGGTTTTTATTGTCAAAATTAGATGTTTTCAATTTATTTTTTAATAGTCACACTCGATTTCGCCGATTTTCTTGTTGCCCCAGCTGGTCGACACCTCTTTTAGCAGAAACAAAGGCTACATTAATGTATTAAATCGATGTTAATCCATGTGTGTGGATGTGGAATTAACGGACGTGACGTTGTGCGATTGCGTTGCCAGGCAACAGCTTCGGTTCATGTTAATTTACAAACTCTTCAACTAGAACCGTAGTTATATTTAAAAACATTTTAGAAGGCCTCACGAAATACTTTAATGTAAATTAAATTTAAATGTGAAGGAATGTGTGTATAACAAAATCAAACGTCATAAAAAATACCGGAAACAGACGTAGGCAAGGTCCTCAGCTCGGTGATTCGATGGTTTAGCCGCAATGCACGTTGGGAAATGGTGTTTATGCGATGTGAAATCCGAAAACATTTAAAAAAAATAAATAATACTTTATTCCGAGTGTGCTTGCTTTTCTCTTTGGAGGTCATCACATAACGGCATTGTAATACACGGTTCGGCTGCATTAAATATGACATATCTGCCGTAGTTCTGTATTTATAGAGCCCTGATGAGAAGACTTCTGGACAAACAGGAAGCACTGCCGCCAAAACTGAAAACGTGACGTGGATCATAAATATATCAGCAATTAAACAACATCTTACATTTCTTTTCACACAATACGTCTCCTTGCAGTATCAATACTAATTCGGCTGACTTTTATATTTGATCCAATTGGTAGATAGGTTATATTTACACCATAACGGTGCACAGCTGATAGAAAGGGACACCTACTGGTTAAAGCACGTTATTGCATTTTATTATTTTATTATTTTTCACAAAAATGAAACCATCAATAGCAAAAACAGAATTAACTGTCATTAGTAAACCACTCAAATAAAAAGATCATAAGTGGTTTTGTTTTACATATATTTTAAGGATAATAATAGCAATGTAACACTGTCTATGACACTTACTGTATAACACTGATTTGAAAAACATACAGAAAAAACTAATTCACTGCCCTTAATAAAGTATTTAAATATACATTTCAGGTGTGCTGTTTTGTTTAGATCATTGACATCTGGAGCTCTTTTAATGTCCTTTTTGATTATTGTTACACCAGGTCTTGTCAAAACCTTTATTCCATATTCAATATCCATTACTAAACAAAACAGCAATCCTACTCCACTACAATTCAGAGGTTAACCTGGTATTTTTACTCCACTACATTTATTTTAGTTACTTTGCAGATTCTGATTAATGATGTGAAATATAAACAACCCTTAAATCAGGCTTTAGTTACACCTGAGTAAAATTCAGGGAAAGGTGATTGTCAAGTGCCAACAATCAGGAGAGATATTAGATAGTTGCTGCTTGAGAAGACTAAACATTTATCTGCAGATCCTTATAAACTATATTCATTACTCGTTATTCTCTACTAATAGTTAATTAAAGACTGTATATAATGGCTATTTTGCACATCCCTTTCAAGATTTCAAGATTTTCTAAGGTTCATTGACATATCATATACACAACTAATTCAATAACGTGCTTTAACCACTAGGCGGTGCACACAAGGTACACACAGCCATAATAACTTTGTATTATTAGTGTAGGACACTTGTGTATGTATAACATCTGAAGATGTGTAGTTTTATTCATGTTTTTCACATAATTGTACAGGATATTGCTATATTATTTCACATGTTTTTACTTCTAATATCTGATTTGTAAAACATCACAGACAGAAAGGTATATCCGTTATTTAACAGTAAGCTATTGACATTCTGAATCCATAGATGTGTCTCCCATCACCCAAATCCCCTGACTATTCTCTCAACTCAGTATTTACATTCTTATATTCAAAGAAAATCAGTAATATCTTTAAAACGACAAGTCCTTTTCTATCAGCTGTGCACGGTTATGGTGTAAATATAACCTATCTACCAATTGGATCAAATAATAAAGTCAGCCGAATTAGTATTGATACTGCAAGGAGACGTATTGTGTGAAAAGAAATGTAAGATGTTGTTTAATTGCTGATATATTTATGATCCACGTCACGTTTTCAGTGCTTCCTGTTTGTCAGACTTGTTATCTATGATCCACACACATGGATTAACATGGATTTAATACATTAATGTAGCCTTTGTTTCTGCTAAAAGAGGTGTCGACCAGCTAGGGCCACAAGAAAATCGGCGAAATCGAGTATGACGATTAAAACATTAATTAAAAACATCTCATTTTGACAATAAAAACCGACCAATAGGCGCGGTAGACCATTTGCTTGGCACTTCCGGGTATTTCTCACTGGTTGGGCCATGTTAACAATACCGTGTAACTGTCACGTTTGAAGGGACGAAACCGTGACATATTCACGTCTCCCAGCATGGTAGATCGTCACATGTTCACGTCTTGCCGTGATACCGGGTTGGGTTCGCGGTCCAATCACGCGATTCAATGCACTGCCTCGTCTCCATTCTGACAGGTGACAGGTTGAAACAGTTTCGAATTTGAGCGCTTCAACACTTTATAACCGCTAAGTACTTGGTGTGAAAGCGGCTACAGTGAAACTTGGAATGTTACAAAGAAGACGCTGCATGCAGATGAAAATTGGTTCGCACTGCCAACAAACAGGCTTTTGAGAAACAAGCTGATTAAAACGGAGCTTTTAAAATGTGTTCATGGGCTGCAAACCCACCGGTTAGAGCTACAGGGATGTGGAGGGAAGTATTACGCAGACATAGACCTCCTGGTTTCAGACCACAGGATTCTACCTTCACCAAACGCAGAGCTCTAGCAGTGGTTCTGGATAAACTGAGGCAGAATCTAGATGCCTGTAACGACGAGGCAGAGACACTGACCGTGAAAAAGCAAACTGATGACTTGATTGATAATATCATTTAGGTTAGGAGGGATCTTTTTGTGTCCAGATATCCAGGCTCTAAACTCTATTAGAAAAAGAGTAATATTGGATAACATTAACTACATGGATTTAAGTAGGCCTACGTAGTTTATCAATATGAATGAATCCCTTTAGCTGCTGTAGCATATGGGCCTACATGAAGCTTTCGTGTTAGAATGGCAGGAATAGCCATTCAAATTAAATATTGTAAATGTGTCACTAATTGATCTGCAAGCAGACATTTAGAGTTCAATGATCTACAAACGATTAGGTTCTGTAATCAGTCTGAATAAAACCACAGCATTAAGATACTGAGTAAGAAATGAGACAGAATAATAACTTGAAACACAGGTTGAATGTCGGACACATTAACAGGCATGCTGTGAGTGGCTTGCTAAACCTGGAGCTTGGCTTTGGGCATGAGATCACTTATGATTCAAAGCTTCACGATTTGGTTGTTCATCTTTTCTTTCAAGTACATCTTAAAACAATGGTCCCATGCTCCTATGTACTTTGTTTTTGTTAATGTTACGTGCCAGGCGGGCTGTCATGTGTTTCATCCTCCTCTGTTTTTATGATTCCTATTTTTAACAGTGTAAAGAACAGTGATATATAAATAAAGACTTATATTATGTTTGTGCATAATCCCAAAAGAAAACAATCCCTTTCTCCTGGAGGTGGATAAATGATCGACTCACTGCAGAGAGGCAGACATGACTCACGTTACATATTTCACTTGATGGATGCAGTACTTCCTGTACTTCTATCTCTTAACTTTAAGATATGTGCATGTTCCTTTGTTCTGGTGTTTTTAGAGAACATACCACATGGGGTGTGTTCCAACTGCCATCCTTGGATCCATGATGCAAAAGATTTGGAATCCTGTTCAGCCAGTTATCCAACAACAGTTGTACATTATTCTCGATTCACTAGAAACTGTATGTGTTCGCTTCAAGCCTTTTACCAATCTGATTGTGAGGAGAGAGTCGTGAGAGAACTACACTGAAACAGTTCAGTTTCTCATCATTCCTCCATACTTTGGAAAGAGCTTCCTAACGCTCACACTGTATACAATTCAAATCAATGTTGGATGTTTTCACAGCAGAAATGTTTACATGCTGCCACAGTAGGAACACACACGTGGGGTGGTCAAAAGGCACATGCCTATTTTCAACCACAGACATTTTGAACACATAAAGGATGCTTTTTTGTTTGTTTTTAAAACAGAAAACAACTCACTGTCACTGGAACCCAGGTTTTTAGACCAGTCGCTTCCACTGCAAGAAAGAAAGAAAGACACCAACAGAAATAAAAAGTCAGAATTAAAATTGCACATAAGATACAGGTTAAACGTATAGGAACCATTAACAAACGTATTGTGAATGGTTCGAGACTCAAAGCTTGGGTTATATTTTATTATAATCATTTAGCTTTTTTTGTATTACTCTTTTAATGTTTGCTGTGCATCTGTTTGTTTGGTTTTTCTAGCACCTGTACCTCAGTGCATTTTGAGCTTTCCAAGCCCACTTCTGTATGTTTGGAAATGTACGCTGTGTACATGGGTTTTATTGGATAACATGTTGATCAAAACATTGTTCAAAACATTCTCCTATGTATTTGTTTGGGAAGCTTTAAAAAGCTGTTCATTTTTGACATGAAAAGCACAAGTGGGGTTTACCAAGTCTATATATGTCTGCATGCAAAAGCTTTTGTTTTCAAGCACATGCAGAAAGAAGGACATCAAAGGAGTAATCATCTCTCATTGAGTTACACTGTATAACAAAGATATACACTGAAAGGACTCTATAGGAAACAAGTGGGGCTCTACCTTCACCAAACGCAGAGCTCTAGCAGTGGTTCTGGATAAACTGAGGCAGAATCTAGATGCCTGTAACGACGAGGCAGAGACACTGACCGTGAAAAAGCAAACTGATGACTTGATTGATAATATCATTTAGGTTAGGATGGGATCTTTTTGTGTCCAGATATCCAGGCTCTAAACTCTATTAGAAAAAGACTAATATTGGATAACATTAACTAAATGGATTTCAGTAGGCCTACGTAGTTTATCAATATGAATGAATCCCTTTAGCTGCTGTAGCATATGGGCCTACATGAAGCTTTCGTGTTAGAATGGCAGGAATAGCCATTCAGAGTTTTGTTTAAAAAGCATTTTCTGTGTCATGCAGGTGGCTTTTTAGGGATTTGTTCATGTAGAGGTGCATACATGTGTCAGGGCCTCATACACCTACAGTATATAAAGACAACTTCATTTACATGGAGACCTGCTTGTTTTATTCAATTGATGTTGCGAACGTGTGGAAGATGAGGAAATAGAGAGACAATACAGATCATTATCAACAATGGCTTTGATTTCATTAAAAACTTTAATGCGACAAGGTAACCGTTGAATGTTCCACATAATTCACTTCTTTGAGCTGTATGTACACATTAACCCTCATCATCAAGCCAAAATGGCACATTCTGGACGATCATTAAAATTGATTGTTGAAGTACCTGGTTTGGTAAGTGATCAGCCCCTTGTCAAACCGAACTCTGAAGCATGAACCCAAACGCAAAACTCGACACGGAAGGTGTTTTCAAAATAAGGTCCTTTACTGGGTTTGGCACAGTATACAAGGTTTCAAACAAAAGATCACTCGATAGAGAAAAAAAACGTCACTTAAGGTGTGGAAAAAACAAAAACACTCACTAGAGGAAAAGGCACTGGGCAAATCAATGATCCTGGCTTGGCTCCAGATGCTCGTAGTCTACGTGACATAAGAAGACGAACTGGCACAAGACAAAGGGAGACTAGGACAATATATACACGAGGTAAGGGGGCACAGGTAGACACAATCAGGACCGGGTAGACAATCACAGACACGAGTGACACATGGGGCGGGGCGCACAGAGAACTCAAAAGATAGGGAGAGTTACTTTTCCAAATGAACCAGGAAGACACGAAGCAACACAAAGACAGGACAAAACAAACTTAAAGGGGACCTATCATGCAAAATGCACTTTTGTACGTCTTTTCTACATGAATATGTGTCCCCGGTTCCAGGGAACTCACCAAGTGTCAGAAAACACAACCCTCTCTATTTTCCTCCATACCCAAATCTCTAAAAAAGGGGCTGCAACGGATCTGATAAAAACTGATCCAGATTTGAACACTCTCCTGACGTCAGGACGGTGGCGCTACGGCTATTGGGCCAACTCCACCAATCAGGAGGAGACAGCCACGGCCATTGCCGTTCGAAAGCGCTGGAGACGCTGTAGTACATATGCCAGGCCTCTAGATGGTGCTGTTCTCACATAATCAACCCTTGCAAAAACAGAGCTAGAAATTGTCAAATTGAGCAAAATGAGGCATGGCTAAAATGCATGATCTGTTTGGTATTTTGAAAAAAAAAAAGTATAAATATGCCTTATATAGGTATGGTCCTACACTATATTATTCAAATATAGCATGATAGGTCCACTTTAAATAATCTTCCGAGACATGACAGTACCCCCTAGTGATGGCAGTTTGACACTGAAGCTTCGATACGTGCTTCAAACCCTGGACTTCCTATTCAATAGAAGCACTGCTTCGAAGCTTGGTTCAAATCACGTGACATATGACGTCCGAAGCAGCAACTGCTTCATTGCCTGAAAGAATCACTTGACTGGTTCGCCAACCCGGTATCACGGCAAGACGTGGAGAAATACCCGGAAGTGCCAAGCAAATGCTATACCAAGACTATTGGTCGGTTTTTATTGTCAAAATTAGATGTTTTCAATTTATTTTTTAATCGTCACACTCGATTTCGCCGATTTTCTTGTGGCCCTAGCTGGTCGACACCTCTTTTAGCAGAAACAAAGGCTACATTCATGTATTAAATCAATGTTAATCCATGTGTGTGGATGTGGAATTAACGGACGTGACGTTGTGCGATTGCATTGCCAGGCAACAGCTTCGGTTCATGTTAATTTACAAACTCTTCAACTAGAACCGTAGTTATATTTAAAAACATTTTAGAAGGCCTCACGAAATACTTTAATGTAAATTAAAATATAAATGTGAAGGAATGTGTGTATAATAAAAATACATCCGTCATAAAAAATACTAGAAACAGACGTAGGCAAGGTCCCCAGCTCGGTGATTGGATGGTTTAGCCGCAATGCACGTTGGGAAATGGTGTTTATGCGATGTGAAATCCGAAAACATTTAAAAAATAATAATAATTCCGAGTGTGCTTGCTTTTCTCTTTGAAAGTCATCACATAACGGCATTGTAATACACGGTTCGGCTGCATTAAATATGACATATCTGCCGTAGTTCTGTATTTATAGAGCCCTGATGAGAAGACTTCTAGACAAACAGGAAGCACTGCCGCCAAAACTGAAAACGTGACGTGGATCATAAATATATCAGCAATTAAACAACATCTTACATTTCTTTTCACACAATACGTCTCCTTGCAGTATCAACACTAATTTGGCTGACTTTTATATTTGATCCAATTGGTAGATAGGCTGTATTTACACCATAACGGTGCACAGCTGATAGAAAGGCACATCTAGTGGTTAAAGCACGTTATTGATTTTATTATTTTATTATTTTTCACAAAAATGAAACCATCAATTGCAGAAACAGAATTAACTGTCATTAGTAAACCACTCAAATAAAAAGATCATAAGTGGTTTTGTTTTACATATATTTTAAGGATAATAATAGCAATGTAACACTGTCTATGACACTTACTGTATAACACTGATTTGAAAAACATACAGAAAAAACTAATTCACTGCCCTTAATAAAGTATTTAATACATTTCAGGTGTGCTGTTTTGTTTAGATCATTAACATCTGGAGCTCTTTTAATGTCCTTTTTGATTATTGTTACACCAGGTCTTGTCAAAACCTTTATTCCATATTCAATATCCATTACTAAACAAAACAGCAATTCTACTCCACTACAATTCAGAGGTTAACCTGGTATTTTTACTCCACTACATTTATTTTAGTTACTTTGCAGATTCTGATTAATGATGTGAAATATAAACAACCCTTAAATCAGGCTTTAGTTACACTGAGTAAATTCAGGGAAAGGTGATTGTCAAGTGCCAACAATCAGGAGAGATATTTGATAGTTGCTGCTGAGAAGACTAAACATTTATCTGCAGATCCCTATAAAGTATATTCATTACTCGTTATTCTCTACTAATAGTTAATTAAAGACTGTATATAATGGCTATTTTGCACATCCCTTTCAAGATTTCAAGATTTTCTAAGGTTCATTGACATATCATATACACAACTAATTCAATAACGTGCTTAACCACTAGGCGGTGCACACAAGGTACACACAGCCATAATAACTTTGTATTATTAGTGTAGGACACTTGTGTATGTATAACATCTGAAGATGTGTAGTTTTATTCATGTTTCACATAATTGTACAGGATATTGCTATATTATTTCACGTCTTGCCGTGATACCGGGTTGAATTCACCATGATCCGGACAGAAAGTCAGAAAAGTCAGTAATTAAATCCTTATTGCACTTTGGCGGACGATACACGACTGCGCAGAGTATCGGCGAGGCCGGGTTCAGTTCAAAAAGCTGCAACTCAAAGCTAGCATAGCTAGATACAGGGTGAAGCAATCGGCATTGGAGGCTAGCTCTAAACACTGATGCTATGCCCCCACCATGGCCAGTGGCACGGGGGGAGCTGAAGAATGTACAGTCAGGAGGAAGAAGTTCAGAGAACGGTGTATACTCGCCAGCGTGGACCCAGGTCTCCGTCAGGAAGATAAAATCCAGTTCACGAGAGGTGAAGAAGTCGTTTAGCAGGAACGTTTTGTTTGCTATCGACCTAGCATTTAGCAAAGCCATGCAAAGTTTTCTCCGGGCTTGCCGAAGGTGTAGTGCATCTCAGCTGACGAAGATGTACGTGTTGAACGCCGCGCGGGCCGGGAGCAGTCAGTCGGGCAGGAGGAGCTGTCAGCGGGCCCAGCAGAGGCCGCAGCTCCGGGAAGACAGGGCGAATCCACCGATCCCTCACATGGCGTGCAGCGGGAGGGCCATGACACCCGAGGCGTGGATAAGTCCCAGGAGAAGCCGTCAGGTATGCCTTCAGATGGACCAGTGCACCACCACGCTTTCCCCGTCGTCTAAAGCGCTTTCTGCGAGGCAGGATGCAGGGCAAGGCGCAGGTAGGTGGGAATATTCGACAGTAGAGGGGGGGGGGGGGGGCGATTTATGGTTGCCAGATGTGGGTTTGGGCAGCAATATCAAACTCCAGTGAGGGTCTGAGGTGGAGGAGAGCTCGGCGATCGTAGACGAGCAGAGCAGAGACATTCTGACAAACATAAAACGAAAGCAGGATAGCTAAAGGCAGAGAGCTGAGGGAGCGGCGAGCCGACACAGGCGCCATCTTGAAATCCCCAAAACACACACACACACTGATCACAGTGTTACGACATAGCTGTCCTAAAACACACTCATCTGGCTCTGAGCTAGCTTCGGGGCTAATCTGCCAAGAGAGAAATGAATAATCAATAGCGGAGAATAGGCAACAGGCATAAATATGAAAATCAACAAATAAATAAACCGGAAAACAAACTTCTAAAATATGTTTAAGAGAAATTATAAAACTTCAGCGTTCTCCATGAATAAACCATTTATTTTTCAAATGCATATTTCATTTTGTGGGATCGTATGTGTGTGTGTGTGTGTGTGTGTGTGTGTGTGTGTGTGTGCAAATCTTTTGAAGAAGTTTACTTTGTTTTTAATTAATGTTTTTAATAATAATGAATTTATTCACAGAGGCAGTTTGAACAGTGTTACAAGTTGAATCACATATCAAATTAACATTACTGCATTTAAATCATCCTCTTTATCTCAGTAAGTGCAAAAAGTAATTAAACAGACAGACAGGAAGTAAACACTAAAGGGAACAGCAGAAGAAGACAGACAGGAAGTAAACACTAAGGGAACAGCAGAAGAAGACAGACAGGAAGTAAACACTAAAGGGAACAGCAGAAGAAGACAGACAGGAAGTAAACACTAAAGGGAACAGCAGAAGAAGACAGACAGGAAGTCAACACTAAAGGGAACAGCAGAAGAAGACAGACAGACAGGAAGTAAACACTAAAGGGAACAGCAGAAGAAGACAGGCAGGAAGTAAACACTAAAGGGAACAGCAGAAGAAGACAGACAGGAAGTAAACACTAAAGGGAACAGCAGAAGAAGACAGACAGGAAGTAAACACTAAAGGGAACAGCAGAAGAAGACAGACAGGAAGTAAAAAGGCACAGTATGGTCTCTGGAGTGTTTAACAAACAGACTTGGACAGTTATAGAATGTGTTTTTATAACATGTGTCTCCCCTGATGTCAACTGGTTTGTATTCAAAGTATGTGTTCATATATGTTTCTGTGTCAAATTAATGAAAGAAAAGGTGGCTTTAGGGTCTGTGCTGCGGCATCAGTAGAACTGACCAATCAGGTACCGGGAACAACTCAGTACCTGACACCCATCTCTAGTTACAGGTAGCAACATGTAAAACTAGCAGGGGCTTTCCCACTCACTCCACAAGGTTTAGCTTCATCTCAAGTTGAGCTCTTCGTAAAGATGCGGGTCCAGCTCTCTGAGAGCATTGATCAGAACCCTGCTGGCAGCAGCTCCTTTATTTCGCACCACGTCCACCACCTCTCGTGCTCCGTCATTTTGGGGTTTGGTTCTGGCTGACGTCAATTCAGATTCACTGATCACTTCAGACTCAAAGAGTTTATCCAGAAGGTCGTTCAGGACAAGTGGAGTCACTCTTTGAATGAACTCTGTCCGAACTGAGCGCAGCCTCTGGTCTGCTGGGACTCTGCTCTCTGCTGGGACTCTGCTCTCTGCTGGGACTCTGCTCTCTGCTGGGACTCTGCTCAATTCCTTCCTTGGAACTGGAAGATAAACAGGGAAAATCATTTTGTTAACCAACAATCACATTAAACAGATCTCTTAAACATTAAAGTAACCCAACATTCCCAGAGGTGGATTTCTTTTCACTTAAAGTTATAATATGTAACATTTCCTCATTAAATGTATAAAAACTCCTACACCGATGTTATTCATGTTTTGTTGAGTTGTGTACGTACATTATCCCAAATAGTTCAGAGAGACGTGTAATTTTAATCAAGGTAACAGTACGTTCACCAAGGTCTCCTGTAATGGCAGCGTATCCACTTAACCATGAGAAGCTGAAGACTACAACTCCCATGATGCCACGCTGTTTCACCACCACACTAGTTTTTACTATGGTTTTAGAATATAACAGGTTGTGTGTTTAATGTCGTAATGATGCGCTGCCATGGAGCCTTAATAGAGAAGGCTATGAGATGGAGTGGGTACCCGACAGGTGACCCGCAAAAAAGGTGATTTGCGGCCGCTGGTGGTATTTTTTCAAACATTGTTTTCCGGGTTCGGTTCTGGGTAAAACAAAGAAGATGCGGGTCGGATCGCGGGTGTTGCATAATAAATATATTAAAATAATAATAATTTAATTTAATGTTTAAATCCTCAGACCTCTCCCCCGCGGGACCGCGCATAATCTGCACCGCATCAATATGAACCGCATCAATCTGAACCGCATCAATCTGAACCACATCAATCTGCTGCTGAGCGCACCACATTGGAAATGGCTGAGGCGAAGCTCGGAGAATACAGCATTGTCAATAACTCTTCCTCAAGAGCGAAATCCAACGTCTGGGAGGCTTTTGGTGTCGTCCTAGATGGAGAAAATAATCAACATCCCACGCTTTTTGAGCCAAATACGCAACTGCGTCTGTTAATAATTGCATGTTTTCACTGCTCATAGGATATGCGCAGGGGCGTCTTAGTGGGGGGACAAGTGGGACTGACTACCCAGGGCCCAGATGGGGGGAGGGCCCTTGAAAGGCATGGAATTAAAAGTTTGGTTTTATTTCAGTTTTCTTTTAGCAGATAGTGTCATAACTCAAATGAAACTAGCTCAATAAAATCGGAGTGACTGAATTCTGTATCCCAAAACAGATGGTGAAGGCTATCCGGGACCCTTCACAAAAGGACAATAATGGTTTAGTCCTCCCAGCACTAGTTGTCCTTAAGCCCCGCCTCCCAGCCGCTGAGCCGCTCTCGGCTCTGTCACATGAATGCAGGAGGGGAAATAACTCTCTGTTTTCGGCTTTAAGCGCATTTGAAAACGTTTACTATTTAATGATATAAATAAGGGCTATTCATGTGTTCATACTGGAAAGTTTAGCTCAGAAAAACATTATAGATTTACGGACGTCTCTTTCCCGATGTAATTCAATGAGAATTTGCTTCAGCGCCTGGCGAACTTCCTGAGTGGCTTGCTCTAAAGGTAGATAATTCAACGAAGAAGAAGAGGGTCAGCTAAGGATTTTGCTAACAAGAAGACCTGTCAGTGTCATTTACTGGGAATGAACTCCAAGAGAGTGACGAGTCCTAAAACCAGGAAGTGAGTTAGCATTTGACCAATACTGGTTCCCTCGTCTCAGAGCCAATGGGATCTCTCCATAGGATTTAGGAAAATATCTGGAACTAAGGTCTGTGGTTGAGACACATTGAAGAGACGGATCACGTTTTGTTCTAGGACATTAAATCCATCAGCAGTGACCCCACTGGTGATTTCTGAAGAGTTGACGTGTCTGAAAAACGATGGTTGTTACCAAGTGGCTGAATAGGACTACAGAAGTCGTGGAGGACGTTGTACGTCATTACGCCGAACACGTAAACACTCCTCTAAGTTAGTTTGCCCTGTTCTGCTTGAAAGCAAGTACCTGCCTCCTGCAAAGTGTTCAAACAAACGCTTCAACTCGTACCATTTAGAATCTGTGTGTCTGAATATGGAACTCGGCTGTAGTTCCTTTATAGCATAACGTTAGCATTTTGCTTCTGGCCATTAGATTTATGATTAGAACATTATAAAAGTAGACACGTGGAGATTATCCGGCTGAACAAAACGTGCATTTATCAAACAGGTTCGTTTTCCACAGATCTTTTTCCAGCTATTTTCCTAAATCCTCTGGAGAAATCCCGTTGCTTTTTTGTGGAGGGAACCAGCAGCTTACTGCAGGGTGAACACGTCCTCCCTGCACCGCTTTATGTCATCAGTTCCATAAGATACATTAGAGTTTGAAGTTAGACATTCTCCATATTTGTTCAATAACTGCAAGATCAATCATATTATCCAAAGCATAAATTGTAAAGATTTCTCAGCTTTCTAAAGTTTTAATTATTGAGCTTTTTGGCATATATGCTTTCAGATTTGTTGTGTGTTATTGATTATGCAAATAAACATGACTTGTGAAGTCTTGTTCAATTGTCTGTTATTATGCAGTATAGTAAGCACTCTCTCAAGGTAGTGGTTACAAAAACTAACATTTTTTTTGTTTTGTCTTATACCGTGGGAATGATAAATACTTAAATAAGCATGATACTCCAAGCAAACCTCATTTAACCACAGTAAAGTAATTGTAAACTACAGTATGTTGAGGAAGAGGGTTGAAATGTGCACAGATTGTTATTACTTCTATTATGACTATTTATACTTTAGTTCATAACCGCTTCAGATTCATGTGTACTGTTGTTCGCTCAGTCCTTTGTAAATACATTTTAAAAGGTGCATTAGAGACATGGATCAAGAGAGGAAGGGGCCCACAGAGATAGCTTATGTATGGGGCCCGGAGTTTTGTGCTACGCCCCTGGATATGCGGGTTCGGGTCGGTTTGCGCCGTAAGAAGAGAGCCGTTCAAATTCTCAGATGATAGGAAAGGAGGTTTGACACTTCCTTTATAACCTTAGCAGCAGAAGAAGATGGACAGGAAGTAAACACTAAAGGGAACAGCAGAAGAAGACAGACAGGAAGTAAACACTAAATGGAACAGCAGAAGAAGACAGACAGGAAGTAAACACTAAAGGGAACAGCAGAAGAAGAAGACAGACAGGAAGTAAACACTAAAGGGAACAGCACAAGAAGAAGACAGACAGGAAGTAAACACTAAAGTTGGTTTGTATTAAACATATACGATGTTCATATATGTTTTTGCATAAAATAAATGAAAGAAAAGGTGGCTTTAGGGTCTGCGCTGCATCAGTAGAACTGACCAATCAGGTACCGGTAACTATTCAGTAACTGACACCCATCTCTAGTTACAGCAACATACAAAACTAGCAAGGGGCTTTCACTCACTCTCCGCAAGGCTTTGCTTGTTGAGCTCTTCGTAAAGATACGGGTCCAGCTCTCGGAGAGCATTGATCAGAACCTTGTTGGCCTTAACTCCTTTATTTCGCATCGCGTCCACCAGCTCTCGTGCTCCGTCATTTCGGGTTTGGTTCTGGTTGACATCAATTCAGATTCACTGATCAATCCAGACTCAAAGAGTTTATCCAGAAGGTCCTTCAGGACAGTTGGAGACACTCTTTGAATGAACTCTGTCCGAACTGAGAGCAGCCACTGGTCTGCTGGGACTCTGCTCTCTGCTCGGACTCTGCTCTCTGCTCGGACTCTGCTCTGGGACAATGCACGCCTTGGACCTGGAAGACAAACAGGGAAAATACTTCTCTTAACTCAGCATTCCCAGAGGTGGATTTCTGTTCATTTAAAGTTATAATATGTAAGGCAGGCAAGGCAAGTTTTATTTATATAGCACCTTTCAACACAAGGTAATTCAAAGTGCTTTACAAAAATGGAAGACATTTTAAAATGGCATTTAAAATCAGTCATTAAAAAGAAAAGATAATAAAATAAACATTAAAAGAAAAAATACATGGATAAAAGTTAAAAGTTACAGTGCAGTTTAAGATGTGAATAGTTCAATTAAAAGCAGCGGCAAAAAGAAAAGTCTTCAGCCTGGATTTAAAAGTAGTAAGAGTTGCAGCGGACCTGCAGGTTTCTGGGAGTTTGTTCCAGATATTTGGAGCATAATAACTGAACGCTGCTTCTCCATGTTTAGTTCTGACTCTGGGGACAGAAAGCTGACCAGTCCCTGAAGACCTGAGAGTTCTGGATGGTTCATAATTTAGCAGTAGGTCAGACATGTATTTTGGGCCTAAACCATTCAAAGCTTTATAAACCAGCAACAATATTTTGAAATCTATTCTTTGACACACAGGAAGCCAGTGTAAGGACTTCAGAACAGGAGTGATGTGATCCACTTTCTTAGTGTTAGTGAGGACTCGAGCAGCGGCGTTCTGAATTAGCTGCAGCTTTCTAATAGATTTTTTAGTGAGGCCTGTAAAGACACCATTGCAGTAGTCGAGTCTACTGAAGATAAAAGCATGGACAAGTTTTTCCAAATCCTGCTGTGACATTAGTCCTTTAATCCTAGATATGTTCTTTAGGTGATAGTAGGCTGATTTAGTAACTGTTTTAATGTGACTGTTGAAACTCAGGTCAGAGTCCATGACTACACCTAGATTTCTGGCTTTATCTGTTGTTTTGAACATTGCAGACTGAAGCTCAGCGCTAACTTTTATACGTTCTGCCTTGGCTCCAAAAACCATTACCTCAGTTTTATCTTTGTTTAATTGGAGAAAGTTCTGACACATCCAGTCATTGATTTGTTCAATGCACTTACTCAGTGTTTGAATTGGAGCATAATCTCCTGGTGAAATTGTTACGTAAATTTGTGTGTCATCCGCATAGCTATGGTAACTTATTTTGTTGTTTTTCATTATCTGAGCCAGTGGTAGCATGTAGATGTTAAAGAGAAGAGGCCCCAAGATGGAGCCTTGAGGTACCCCACATGTCATATTTGTCAACTCAGATGTGTATTTACCTATAGAAACAAAGTTTTTTCTGTCCTTTAAGTAGGACTCAAACCAATTTAGAACTGTTGCCGAAAGTCCCACCCAGTTTTCTAGTCGGTCTAGTAATATGTTGTGGTCAACAGTGTCAAACGCAGCACTGAGATCTAATAATACTAACACTGAAGTTCTGCCACTGTCTGTGTTTAAGTGGATGTCATTGAAGACCTTTACAAGAGCAGTCTCAGTGCTGTGGTTTGGACGAAATCCTGACTGGAACACATCCAAACAGTTATTTAAATGCAAGAAGTTACTCAACTGTTGAAATACAACTTTTTCAATGATTTTACCTAGAAATGGCAGGTTTGATATTGGCCTGTAATTGTTCATTACTGAGCATCTAGATTATTCTTTTTTAAGAGCGGTTTAATGACTGCAGTTTTCAGGGCCTCTGGAAAAATACCTGAGTGAAGAGATGTGTTTACTATATGAAGTAGATCTGAGGCCATGCAAGGAAAAACATCTTTGAAAAATCCTGTTGGAATAATATCAAGGCAGCAGGAGGAGGATTTCAGAAGTTGAATAATGTCCTCTAAGTTTTTACCATTAATCTGATGGAATTGTGTCATGGTGTTTGAATTGATATTAGGTGGACATAGGGACAAACACATTTGCTGTACCTGATGCAGAGGCACTGACTGCTTGTCTAATTTTCTGAATTTTGTCAGTGAAGAAGGAGGCAAAATCATTGCACGCCCTGGTGGATAGAAATTCAGAGGCTACTGACACTGGGGGGTTAGTTAGTCTGTCGACGGTAGCAAACAAGGCACGTGCGTTGTTTTTGTTTTTGGTAATGATGTCAGAGAAGAAAGACTGTCGTGCGTTTTTCAATTCCAAATTATAAAGGCCAAGTCTCTCTTTATAGATTTCAAAGTGAACCTGGAGATTTGTTTTTCGCCACCTACGTTCAGCTTTTCGACACTCTCTTTTTTCTGTTCTCACGGTCATGGCCTTTCTCCATGGAGATATTTTCTTGCAATCACTTCCTTTACCTTAGTTGGAGCAATGGTATCTATAACATTTTTAATTTTTGAATTAAAATGATCTACTAGCTCATTTACTGAGATGTTAGCAGGGGCAAGTGTGGATGAAAAATTATGAGTAAACATTTCCCTAGTATTTTCTGTTAAATATCGCTTTGTGGTTACCTCTTTCTGAACATTTTTGTGAACAGAAATAGAGCTCTCAAAGAAAACACAGGAATGATCAGAGAGTGCAACATCAGTCACCACAACCTTTGAGATATTCAGACCCTTTGAGATAATTAAGTCCAGAGTGTGCCCCTTATTGTGCGTGGGCTCCGCCACATGCTGAGTCAGTCCATAGTTATCAAGAACACAAAACAGTTCTTTAGCCCCTCTGTCCTGGGGGTTGTCAACATGGATGTTAAAATCACCAACAATGACTAAACGGTCAAAGTCAATACACACTATAGACAGCAGTTCAGTAAAATCATCAAAAAAGCTCCACCCCCTTTCCTATGCATTCTTTCCTGACTCATAAAACTAAAGTTGGGAGGGGTTGATTCGATAAGAACAGCTGCACTGTTATTTTGTTCAATCCAAGTTTCCGTTAAAAACATAAAATCGAGATTGTGCTCAGTGATAAAATCATTGATTAAAAATGTTTTTCCTGCCAAAGACCTGACATTTAATAAAGCTAGTTTAAGTTTGTTAAATACACTATCAGTAAAAAATGTTGTGACAAGCTGTGGCTGACATGGAATCACTGCTAAATTTGATAACCTCACACAAACGTTTGAGCACTTCCTGTTTCTAAGCTGATTTACCGCTCTTAATTTATTATCCTGTAATGGCGGCGTATCCACTTAACCATGAGAAGATGAAGACTACAACTCCCATGATGCCATGCTGTTTCCCACCACACTAGTTTTGTACTATGGTTTAGGAATATAACAGGTTGTGTGTTTAATGTCGTAATGATGCGCTGCCATGGAGCCTTGATAGAGAAGGCTATGAGATGGATCTTTAGAGTTATCCAGTCTATCACTGGGTCTGAGCTCAGGTGGAGTCTTTACCTTCCAGTGGCACGAGACAATTCCAGACTATATTTCCATCTTGGTCCTTGACCTTCAAAATCACTCTCTCTGTTCTCGTCGTCAGGGAAACTTGAAATGTCGGATGGTAATTTGGTCCAAACCTGGGTTCAAATCTTTTACTCTGAAAACCAGAAGCAGAAGTTAAAAGTTTATCTGTTTCTTTCCTGATTGTGGATCCACATGCAGATACATGTGTGTTAATGATCATTGTGTTTCTTTAGAGGAGCATCAGTGACTCACCTCAGGCTGAATGAGGAAGCCCTCAGTTTCACAGTGCAAACTGTAACTGTGATCAATGTCCAGCTCACAGTCGGGAGAGGTGGGATGTTCACAGCACGTCTTTGTTTTTTAACAATCTTCAGAAACAGAACACTTTGATCACTTTAAACCACATTACAATGTACACATGTTGACCAACCTGCTCTACAGAGAGCTAAGAATTACTATCAATGAAGAATAACATTATGAGGACATATTGTGAGTAAATGAATTAGAGTGTAGGATAACAAATGTTGGATTAAATTCCACACCTCCAACACTCGCGATTAAACTGGAAACCTTGACGCAATAAAAAAATGAATGCAATTTAATAACATTACCAATTCCTGCACAGATAATTACCATAAGTTGCATGGCAGTGAAAAGGCTAAAGAAGCAGAAGAACACTGTGCTATATCAGCAGACAGAAACACACGCTGAGAGAGAATCATACAAAACAACAAACCAAAGATCATTCTGTAGATTTACAGTTCAGATCTTAATCTTCTCCCAGCACGAGAAGGTTTGAGAAGAGGAGCAGTGTGTGTGGAAACAGCTGTGGTTTAAAACCAGAGTTTAGTCTGATGGTGATCACATTACCTCCTCCTCAAGGACGTTGTTCTGCAGCAGATGTACATCCAGTATTTGCTCCTCTCTGCCCGGGGGTTGAAGGAACAGCAGAATTTTGCCCTTTACCCGCCACCCTAGAAGCCTGTTGAATATATTGATGATAATGCCAAAGAGAGAGAGGTGAGGCACCTTCACCACCACGTGAGTGTGTGTGACCTCCAGCGGCTCCAAGATGCTCAGGCCTTCATCAGTGATGTGGACGACAGACAACAGGCCGTCCAGGAGCAGCGCTGTGGAGCAAAGAGCTGGTCATCTGTTGCTTTGCTGCTGAAACAGCTTCATCATATTCAATGTCACACCACTTTAGTTCAGAGATAATGTTCATCTAATGTCATTCACTTTGGAGCCTCACTAGGATGCTCCAGTTTATATCCTCCACCTTTTATTCTAATGTTTCATTATTGATCTGCCCCCTGTGATCTTTCTGGATGAGCATTTACTGTTATGAATAAACTTTATTCATTATTTTCTAATCTTCAAGACTGCTGAAATGTTTGTAATCTGCAGCCAGAACAGCTTGACTGCGTCCGGTCTCATGTCTGAGTGACTCTCTAGATGTGTGAAGAGTTCTCTAAAGCTTTCAGGGCGTAGAAAGTCTAACTTATAAATGTTGTTGTCTGTTGTTTTGTTTTGTTCATGGTTCAGCCAGACTGACAATGTAAAGAGCAGAAAGAGCAACAGATGGATAACAAAGTAAGAATGATTCAAACTGCTAGCTTAGCATCACAACAGTAACAGAGAGTTAGCGTTGAGTTAGCACTGTTAGCAGCTGAGCATGCTGTGGACTGACCAATCACAGTTTACATCTCTCTAATATTACAGAGAGGAGACTGCAGAGGGCCCAAAGACAATCCAACTCAGTATTTAGAGCTGCATTGCATCGTCTGCTTCAATAATGATCAATAATGTCATGAAACACATCGACTAAATGGATGTTTTATCATTGAATTCTTCTTCTTTTGGGGACAAAACTATTTGAATGTAAAGAACAGATTTGGTGTCTGAATTAAACTGTTGCTATCTTTGTTAAACTAGTTTAATAAAGCTGCTTTATAACTCTTGAACAGTAGTGGATGGTATAAGGTGCTAATCATTATATAAGTGTGTATTTGTTAACACTAGATGTCTTTACCTTCCTCTCTCTCACTGTGCGGCAGGTGGAGCTGGACGACGGCAGCTTCAACAGAACTCTTCACGTCGAACAGCGGCCCTGCTGCCTGCTTGCCAGCTGATTGGAGGAGGCTCTCCTCCCAAGGGACCATCCTGTACAGAAGCTCCGCCTCCTGAGCCATGACGAACACCAGGCCAGTCGAAGCACACTGGAACTCACCTGGACCAGGACACCTGAACCTGTAGACACACAGGGGACAAGTTACTACAACAAGCCTTCACTGGCCTGTGTTCTGACTGACAGGTGTTCATCCAGCTGGAGTCTGACCTGGAGGAGGGTTTGTTGAAAGATCTGAAACACCTGATGATTACAGGAACATCACTGAAGATGTGTCCACATGCATCAGGATGTGTGTGTACACCAGGCTTGGAATTTCGTCATTTTAGGGGCAAGGCCATTTGGCCTTTGGTGTCACAAAAATGTTTAGGGCACAAAGGCCATTGAGGGAAATATTTGGATTTGGAGCTTACAAATAAATAACTTCACTTTCTGATAAGAAAAACACACGAATGACATTTAATACAAAAAATGATATCATTACAACTGTATGAACAAGCAATACTTTGAAATGCAAAAGTCTGTGTGTGTGTGCGCGTGTGCATGTGCGTGTGTGTGTGTGTGTGTGTGTGTGTGTGTGTGTGTGTGTGTGTGTGTGTGTGTGTGTGTGTGTGTGTGTGTGTGTGTGAGAGAGTCTCTTTAATCTGACTCATCATCACTTGAGGATGGACATAGGGAGGTAAGTGGAGTAGGGCTAGCTGCCTGTGGGTCAGGGTTGAAGTTCAGTCTCGGCCCATATGGTTGAATGTTTGGTCTCTTCCTCAAGAGGCCAGCTGCCCACCATCTTGCCACCCCTCCTCGCTCTCATATGCAACAGGGTCACAGCCCTGGGATTTGATTAAAAGGAGATCCTCGCGTATGCCAGTCTCCTTGCATACGCTACATTGTGGAAAACTGGCGCTCCACTTGAGATGTGGAAACAGGGAATACCAGGACGATCCTGACGAGGTGGAGTAAGTTAGGGTACTTGCTCTCCTTTTCAGTCATTATCCTCTGCCAAAGCACAAGGAAAGCCTCCCTCTTGTGGTGCCGCACAATATCATATTTGGCTTTTAACCATTCCCTCTCCACCTCTGCCACATTGCAGCCATTACTGGTAAGAAGTGGCTCGAAATGCTCACAGAGCTTACGCAGCTCACTGTCTCCGTACTGCTGAATGGCACTGTTATCTTCAGCTGGCATATTGACAGGATCAAAGACTTCAGAGGCCAGGAGCACAGGATCTGTGGAGAATGTGGAGAAACGCTGACCAATACATGCATTGATGGTGTTAACTATTTCACTCCTTTGGCGATGGAAGGCCTCAGCAGATGTTGATGAGGTGCTGATCTCCACTCCCTTGTACATAAAGACACCAGTGCTGCCAGTGTTGGTGAAGGCAGTGATGACAGGGCGCAGGTAGGGACCAGGTTGTTCCTTCTGTTTCAGCAAAGCAGCCTGGGAAGCCATGACCCTACTCCTGACAGAGGAAGGGACAGCTCATCTGCCTGGAAGTCAAGGGAGAGCTCTGCCAGGTCCGCCAGCAGATCCTGGTACAAGGCCATGTAAAGGACAAACTTGGATGATATTAGTTGCCGCCAGTAAGCCTTGAGCTTCTGCTGATCTGGTCCAGAATCCCCCTGCCTTTCCAGAAGGTGTGCTACGATCCACCTGTAGTTGGAGGCGAGGGAGGATAGGGCCTTTTGCCTGTGGTTTATCCATCTTGTGCTCTGAGAGCGACTTGGCTTCATGACATGCTCTGGTGTACACACACTTTCATTAAAGGGGACCTATCATGCAAAATGCACTTTTGTACGTCTTTTATACATGAATATGTGTCCCCGGTGTTCCAGGGAACTCACCAAGTGTCAGAAAACACAACCCTCTCTATTTTCCTCCATACCCAAATCTCTAAAAAAGGGGCTGCAACGGATCTGATAAAAACTGATCCAGATTTGAACACTTCACTGACGTCACAGAAGTGGCGCTACGGCTATTGGGCCAACTCTCCACCTATCAGGGGAATGTGGGGTTGGGCCACGGCCGGCCATTGCCGCTCGAAAGCGCTGGAGACGCTGTAGTACATATGCCAGGCCTGTAAGTGTGCTGTAGTCTGCCACAAAAGCAGCGAAGAAGACTTCCCGCCCATAGTTGCCATGGTTACCCTTCTGTTTATTCTCCGCTGTGGCTTTCTTTCTCCCTCCCCGAGGCAAGCGTTTGCTCCCGCTGCTTTAATTCAATGCAATCCCTCCCCGTCGAGGCAAGCACTGTTATTCTCTCCGGTTAGTCCACCAGCAGATGACAAACACCCACCTCTCCGCCTCTTCCAAGGAACGAGGGGACCGTGCGGCAGAGTTTCAGTTTCAGTTTCTTTCGCCGGTCAGATGTCCGTTAAAGTTTAAATCTTCCGGACAAAATTAGAAAAGTGCCGGTCAAAGGTCTTCTTTGTTATTTATTGAGCTTTAAAACAAATGAATAACGACTCGATATAATAATATAATAAAACACGGAGGACGGAGATCTCCCCCCCTCTTCTGACTTGATCAGAGCGGCTCCCCTCTCCTGCAGGGGGGTGTGGTAAGCTGCAGCTCACAGAATCAGCCCCCTGCAAAAACAGGGCTGGAGAACAGCACATAGAGCGAAATGAGGCATGGCTAAAATGCATGATCTGTTTGGTATTTTGAAAACAGAAACGTATAAATATACCTTATATATGTATGACTAGGCCTGTCACGATAATTAATTTTGTTGGAAATTATTGCGATAAACGATAATATTGTCGGCACTGTTGTAAGACCATTTTAGAGCACTGACATAATGATAATATATAATAATAATTCAAGTACATCCTTTCAAACATAACTTTTTATTGAACATTCAACATGGCAAATGCAATGTGAAATAATGTTAAAAATATATAAATGAGAGTCAGATTTACAAATATTATATTTTGACCTTAATCGAAATATTCGGTTATTTTCAAAAGCTTTTTTAGTCTGATGCTTCGATTCATTTTAAACAGACCGTTCAACAAAAGGATACCCAAAATCTAAATATTGGATTGTTCTTTCTTAGTAAAATCCCATTTTCATTACAAATGTGGTCTTACCTTGACTTGAAGATGAAGTCCATGCTATCCTTCTGGACACAATCTCCATTACTGTTTTGTAAAAGTCCTCCTTATCTTCCTGTAGTTTTCAAAAGTCTAGTTTGTTGTTTGCGTCTACTGTCTCTGTGTAGAATAACAGTAGCAACAAGAACCTGTGGGCTCACGTGCGCCCCTTCAGTGCGGCAGAGGTTATGGCTGCCTCCCTGGTGCTTTCTCATTGCCGTTGTATGATGAGACCAGCGAGCCTAAATATCATATGCGTGAAATAAGTTATTTAGAGACTATGGATGGCGAGGATAAATGTAATAAAGGGATCTACAAACATTACATTGGTGACCTACAGTGAGATGGGAACAGGCATGCGCTTAGGGCCCGCTTTCCAGACAGTTACTGTGGGGTGACGCATTCTGAGGTGAGGCAGAGCTCATCTCTGCCTCACCTCAGCCCACAGTATTATATTATATATATATATATATATATTATATATATATTATATATATATATATATATATATATTATATATATATATATTAATATATATATATATATATATATATATATATATATATATATAATATAAATAAATAAATAATAAATAAATAAATAATAAATATGAGAACACATTGTCTCACGAGCAAATAAACCCTCCTTAAAACAACAGTCAAGTGTACAGTCCACTGTCCATACAAAGACCCAGATGCCTCAACAGGCCATATCCAAATCTGTTTTTCAAAGATTTCGAGCAAGGAACACCAACATGTTTGCATTGTCGGGCAAATGCATCTTTGATTGTAAACTGTCGGGAAGGTGGGGGCTCTCCATCTCCAGCTGCCGTGTTTGCTACCAGCTGGGAAAACGGAATGGGGTGGTTGTGTTTTAGGTGTAGTTTAAAATGCGTGGTATTGCCTGCTTTTGTCGCTACCTTTTTTTAAACAAATGCGACACACCGCCCGGCTCATTCAAGTCCGTAGGTTCGCCTCGTTGATTTGGCTTGAATCCAAAATACTGCCACACCGGAGAATTGAGATGTGTAGTTAGGTTTTGTTTCACTTTAAATTCCCCGCGAGTAAGTCACACTTTGTCTCCCGCTTGTCGCTATATTATTAATTTGGCTGCTACGCTGCTGCAAGTGCACACGGAGTGTCCTGACCTGGCTGTGTGTCAGCCCCCCCCTCACAGCGCGCGTGGCCGGCAGCCACAGCGCTCCTGGCTAAAATGCTAGTCACATCCTTATGTAAACGGCAATTTATCGAGCTCAGAAAAGTTATCGAGTCCATTTTTATTTATCGTACGATAAGTCAATTTATCGATTATCGCGACAGGCCTAGGTATGGCCCTACAATATATCATTTAAATATAGCATGATAGGTGTCCTTTAAATTCACAAAATGTCTAGTCCAGCGAGGATCTAGACTGGTACAAGAATACAATCCTTCCTTCCTACACACACAGGCATTATTTTATTATTTTATTTATGTCTGTTAAAAAGACATTGGAATTGGAATTAAATAAATATATATTTTTAATGTGTTTAAAATAATGTTTGGTCATGTTATAGCATTACCTGTATGAAGACTCAGTTGTGAGTTCAGGTGAGAAGGATTCAGGAGCCTGGAACAAACAAGTTAGTTATTTTAATATAAATCAAGTTAAGTTCTAGCTTCATGAAACCAATTAGAAAAATGAGAATTAGTCTGGATCATCTGAGTTCCTTGTTAATAATTTCAAACAGGTTATTAACGGGTTAACATGGCACAGCAGTACCAGCCAATCACAGCACAGTATTACCAGCCAATCACAGTAACAGCCAATCACAGCACATGGGGCGGGATATTGCCACAGCAGAAGAACTGGTGTATCATTATATTTTTCTCTTCTATATATGGGGAGAAGCCTGCGAGCTAGATACATTAACACGTGACGCGCCTCGTCCCTCTTACAACCAACCAAACACATTCTCCTAAACATGCCGCTCTATTTAAGCTGCCAGGTCTTCCTGCCGCTGCCTCGCTATGCTGCTGCTGCCACTGCTGTGTTCACTTTACGTTCATGTTCCTGCTGCTGTGTTTCATGTTGCTGCTGCTCGCCTGCCCCACCACCACCCCAGCTTCCACCCAGCTTCCACCCCAGCTTCCACCCCAGCTTCCACCCAGCTTCCACCCCAGCTTCCACCCCAGCTTCCACCCCAGCTTCACCCCAGCTTCACCCCAGCTTCCACCCCAGCTTCCACCCAGCTTCCACCCAGCTTCCACCCCAGCTTCCACCCCAGCTTCACCCCAGCTTCCACCCCAGCTTCACCCCAGCTTCCACCCCAGCTTCCACCCCAGCTTCCACCCAGCTTCCACCCCAGCTTCCACCCCAGCTTCCACCCCAGCTTCCACCCAGCTTCCACCCCAGCTTCCACCCCAGCTTCCACCCCAGCTCCCACCCCAGCTTCCACCCCAGCTTCCCCCCAGCTTCCCCCCCAGCTTCCACCCCAGCTTCCACCCCAGCTCCCACCCCAGCTTCCACCCAGCTTCCACCCCAGCTTCCACCCCAGCTTCCACCCCAGCTTCCACCCCAGCTTCCACCCCCGCTTCCACCCCAGCTCCCACCCCAGCTTCCACACCCAGCTTCCACCCCAGCTTCCACCTGTAGGCTCGGGGGGTAGTTATCTAATCATCACTCAATGTTCTTTGTAAATCTGTGGAGTGATGAGGCCCGAGCCTAGACGCCAAACTCAAACTATATGCTGCTTATAATAAACATATTAAGAAACACGTGAGTTGTCTGACTGAATTATGTTTCTTCTCTTTGCAGCAACACACATAAACAAATTCCTTCCATGTGAAAAAACCTAATTGGCAATAAAACTGGATCCTAAATCTGATATGAGTTAAGTAGATTCTGCAGATATATGGCAACGTATCTTTTCTTCAGAAAAACGTTAAGCTATTGAGTCATTTAAAGTGGACCTATCATGCAAAATGCACTTGTGTACGTCTTTTCTACAGAATATGTGTCCCTGGTGTTCCAGGGAACTCACCAAGTGTCAGAAAACACAACCCTCTCTATTTTCCTCCATACCAAATCTCTAAAAAAGGGGCTGCAACGGATTTGATACAAACTGATACAGATTTGAACACTGTCCTGACGTCAGGAACGGGGGTGCTCCGCCTGTATGGGCAACTCTCCACCTATCAGGGGAATGAGAGGTTGCCGTGGCATGGTAACAGCATGGTAACATGATGCTCATGCCTCGCCCCCCTCCTTTGCAGGGGGGCGTGGAGGCTGCAGCTCATGCAAAGACAGGGTGGAGGAGAGCAAAATACAGCAAAATGAGGCATGGTAAAATGCATGATCTGTTTGGTATTTTGAAAAAGAAAACATATAAATATGCCTTATATAGGTATGGTCCTACACTATATATTCAAATATAGCATGATAGGTCCACTTTAACTTAATATTGATGATAGCTGCTTTAGAAAGTCTCTCATCAGCTACATGTTAGTAGTTTTCTGAAATGCCTCCACACTCCTCGGCTCAAACACACCCACATTAAATAGTAAATAAATAAACCTTAGCTCAAAGAATTGTCTTGAGGCATCAAACAATTAGCAATAACTTAAAGCAGTCTCAATCAATTAAAACATGTGATCGCTTTAATCACAATGATAATCTGTGATTAATCTAAACTAGGGCTGCAACAAACGACTCATTTGATAATCGATTCATCTATCGATTAATGAAACGATTAATCGACTATTCGGACTATTATGCCTTGCACAATTTCTCAAACGCTCTTATTTAGCCATCAACTTTTAGATTTAGCTTGAGTTGTTTTAGGCATGTGGAAACTACAATGAAGACAATAAAGATGAATACTTGATTCAAAAATACATATATTATTAAACTAAAAAAAAATTGTGAACAAAATTAACATTGCTTTTTATTTTAATTAAATACATAATATTTTACATCAAAAGAAACAGTGTTTTAACAAATCGTATTAAATAATCTGATGACAGAACTGTGAACAGAATAGTTGAAACTTTAACAAACTAAATAACTCAGTTCCCTCTAATCATTAACCCATGTTTGAATCATTGAGTTAGCTCCGTGTGTGCTGCTAGCATACATACACCTGACGTGGAAACGTTACTCGTGGACGGGGCTACAGAGCTACTAGAGAGACAGTCGAACCCGGTGCATTTCCTCGTCTGAATGTGGAGCACTTTTACTAAATGTTTAGACAAATTGCTCGTGTTACCGCCCTGACATGCTAAACTCTTATTGCACTTTAGGCAACGAGCGAGATGGGTAAAGTTTAACCACACCTCGGAGCGCTTCTCTCCGCCATCTCCTCCGTGTGTGTGTGTTGCTGCATGTAGCAGCTGCGTGTGTGTAAACTGCCCCGCCCCTCGCACACAGACGGGAGAGAGATCTCGTCTGGATTGGAAAGATCGAAAATACACCATAGACGCATTGTTTTGTCTTTTTGCATGTTAGAAACGAGTTGGCGAAACTAAGACTGCGATATAATGTTTGTGTAGCAATAATGCATTTGACATATATTTTTTAAATGTCTCCAGTACCGATAAAAAGACCGATAACGTTGGAGTTTAACAGCGCGTAAAACACACGTGATGACGTCACCAACGAATCGACGATTGAATTAGTTGGCAACTAATTTGGTCATCGATTTTAATCGATTAAGTCGATTAGTTGTTGCACCCCTAATCTAAACTTTAGTATTGTAAAATTGACTTGGGATAGTTATTTACATCTTCTCTCGTACGTATGTAGGCTTGAATTTGTCAATAATAATAATTTTAATACATACTAATCTACATGTCTTGATGATTTCAGTATTTATAAAGCCTTCTTCATCAATTGTTTTTAAGTCAAAACTCAGATAATAGTCGGCAGGAGTATTTCCCATTTCTCCGGTAAATTGAAATCTTCCCGGTAATCTTTTCAACGATAACCTCATGGGGAGCGCTATCTGTTCCTACAGTGGTGACCCTGTCCTCCGTCCTCTCCTGTGCAACTTCAACACACTGGAACATGCTTCATCAAAATGCCTTCCCTCCGTTATCAGCCACCTAAAGAACGAGTTAGTAGTAGTTAGTAGTAGTTAGTCATGGAAGAGGTGTGCCGTTACAGCGAGGAAGTGATGGCTCTCACTGAGGGCAACACATGTACATTACATTACATTACATGTCACTTGTTAGACGCTTTTATCCAAAGCAACTTACATACTCAATACTGTGGGCAATCCCCACAGGAGCACTTTGGGGTGAAGTGTCTCAGGGACACAACGACATGCTGACTGCAGTGGGGTTTGAACCTGTGCTCCCCTGATCCGAACACCAACGCACTAGTCCACTGCGCCTCCCTATGTAGCTTGTGCCTCTACATGTGTTAGATCCCTCCACTCTCTTTGCCTTCACTTCCATGCTTAAAGTCCGTGCTGGTGTAACAGGAAGTTGGGTCGAACTTGGTAATGTGATTCAATTGCATTTTTGACACGTACGGTTTCTAGATAAATTGCGAGCGTTATAGCGTTTAACTTGACAGCCCTAATAATTATATGGAATTCAGAGGTGAAATAAATACACTTCACTCTGTTCAACTGCTCCTCTCTCACCTTTCTGTCTGTCTTCACTTCCTGTTTCACATTGGAGTCACTGATGGAGAGAAGAGGTGACACAGAAAAATAATAATTAGACTTGAACAAAGAGAAACATTAGCAGCCAAAATGATTTGATAGAGCTGTAACAAAATGGAATTAAAACATTTGTTGTTGTTCTATAAAGACCTTTTAAGATCAGATTGAATGTTCAATATCCTGATGAATGGAGGATATGGTTTCAGTACTCACAGGTCTTCTGGATCTTGGCTCTGATCGTCTCTCCTCTGATCCTGTAGGGATGAACATAATCCAACAGTTTTAGATCAAGTTTAAAATAAGTGTTTGTTCTTTGAGTCAGCTTCAGAGTCCTGACTGATCTCATGCTTTACATCCCATCATATCTTCTCTGCAAACACTACGACTGACTGCCACAGCTCTCAGCTGCATTACAGGAAGTAACCCGTCATTAGAAACTAAAAACATGACAGGAAACAAAACAGAGAACCTTTTCCACTCTTCTGTAAAATCCTATATGTCTGTTGGAAAGTTGCTAACTAACTAAATGTGGCTTTGCATTTTCAGCTTATAATATATTGTGTAAATAACCCAATTTGTGTTCTTTGAAATTGAAAAGGATATTGCATTGTGTTTGTTAATTTAGTTGCAGTTGTATATATGTCGTAAAATGTAATTTAGGTTAACTTCCTGTTTTATTTAGATGCTTTTTTTTTGAAGGCGAGTTTGCGCTGTTGACAGGAAGTTGTTGTTGCTATGGAAACAATGTGACGGAGAAAAGGAGCGGAGATTAACGGAGAAAAGTCATATCTACATATAAAGACGGATAAAGTCAAGGATAACGTTTATGGTTAAGTGTTAGCACCCCCTAAAGAGGCACAAGGTTGGTATTAACTATATAAAAATGTGGGTTGTGTCCTAATTCGTTGATATGCTGTTTTGTAGCTTTGCTGTCTGTTTGCAGTTCTCCTTGTGTTTAATACAATACTGCTGAACCAGCAGAGACCCCTTACTGACCTGAGAGTCTCCAGTCTGCAGTCTGGACTCTCCAGAAGATCTCTCAGCAGCTCCACTCCTGAATCCTCCAGATAGTTCCCACTCAGGTCCAGATCTCTCAGATGGATGTTGGACTTCAGAGCTGAGATCAGAGCAGAACAGCTGATCTCTGACAAACTGCAGCTACTCAGTCTGAATAAAGAAAACATGATGTAACTTTAGAAAACAATGTTCCTGTTTGAAATAACTCCAGGTTTAATAATCTGTTCAGAGCTGAAGAAGTTTAGAAAGTGGAAACTCCAAACAGGTTAAAAACTGTGAGATACAGAAAGAGGAAAAGAGCTCTCATTCATATTAAAGACAACGTGCTTTTACTTCAGTTTAAACTATTCAGTCATTATCAGCATCATGTAGCTTCAGAAACATGTTGGAAACAGCAATAACTGAAAATACTTGTTAGAGTTTGATAGTTCTAATAGAAATATTTATAAATTATATGTATGTATTTTCTATCCATCATTTATTTTATAAAAGCAGGATGGAGAATATAAGATGAATTTCAGGTGTTTAGAGGTTCAGAGTGAATTATGCAGTGTAGGATTGTTCTTGTTGTTTTAATTTAAATATCAACAGTGCAGTGCAGGGCTGAGGCTTTACACGCATTCTTGCTGAAGCAGAGCAGGGGCGTCATTTATAAAGCTGTGTGTAGGATTCACGTGGGAAGGTTGCTTACGTAGGACAAAGCAAATAAATACACACAAAAATATTCCGATTTATCAAACACTGCGTACGCACGACACGTCCTAGGCTGGTTTTCCCTTTATAAATCACAATCAACTCGAAATGCAGCGGAGCTTTGCGGGCTTCACGTAACCCCCATATTTTGCCTATAAATAGTCAAAGAAACGCCCCGTATTAATATTCATTCTGACTGACTGCATGAAGAAGATCGCAGGAAATGACGACAGAACAGCTAAAAAAGACATCTCACACCGTGTCAGATTTTGGTTATTTTGGGGAGGTGGCAGAGGTGGGAGTAAGTCCTACATGTGCAAGTCATGAGCAAGTCTCAAGTCTTGACCTACAAGTATCAAGCAAGTCAAGTCAAGTCATACAAAATTCTGATGAATAAGCCCAGTTTCCGTATTTAAATCAGTTCAAAGACAGTGGTTATGAAAATGGATTCAACCACACTATGATCTTCATCACATACACAGTTAGTCATTTGAAATGTAATTTAGACCGATGACAATCATATATATTCATATTAACCCTAGAACTGCAGACAATATAGCTAGGTCTCAGTCAAACAGTCTGTTCAAAAAGGCAGAATTCCAGGTAAGAAAATCATATATGGCATTTGCCATTACACATATTTAATTTAAATTTCTGTTAACACTAGAACCGCCAACAGTGTCAGCACCTACATAGATATCATTTTCAAATCATTTAATTTGCAATGCTTAATCGATTTGAAACCAAGTCTAACGTAGCTTAAACTTAACGTTAGCTTTCTAGCTAACACAACACATTCACGCACCTTCTCTGTGGTTTTTTTTGTAGTGACGAATGAAGTTGGATGTTGTGGTGGTCGTGTCACCGATCTTTATGCTGCAGACCCTGCATACCGCTGTTCTCTTCTTATTAACGTCATCGACAAAATAATCCTTGAATCCAAACTTCACTATTTTTGGAGTAACGCTAGCCACTGCCATGTTAACTGACACTGCTGCCGTCTAGTGGGTTGCCAGGTTTGCGCGCATGGCGCTATAATCACCCAATTACGTTTAGAAAAAACTAAACTTAAAGGGGACCTATCATGCAAAATGCACGTTTGTAGGTCTTTTATACATGAATATGTGTCCCCGGTGTTCCAGGGAACTCACCAAGTGTCAGAAAACACAACCCTCTCTATTTTCCTCCATACCCAAATCTCTAAAAAAGGGGCTGCAACGGATCTGATAAAAACTGATCCAGATTTGAACACTGTCCTGACGTCAGGACGGTGGCGCTACGGCTATTGGGCCAACTCCACCAATCAGGAGGAGACGGCCACGGCCATTGCCGTTCGAAAGCGCTGGAGATGCTGTAGTACATATGCCAGGCCTGTAAGTGGCGCTGTAGTCTGCCACAAAAGCGTTTTTTTCTCCCTCCCCGAGGCAAGCGTTTGCTCCCGCTGCTTTAATTCAATGCAATCCCTCCCCGTCGAGGCAAGCACTGTAATTCTCTCCGGTTAGTCCACCAGCAGATGACAAACACCCACCTCTCCGCCTCTTCCAAGGAACGAGGGGACCGTGTGGCAGAGTTTCAGTTTCAGTGTGTTTCGCCGGTCAAGATGTCCGTTAAAGTTTAAATCTTCCGGACAAAGTTAGAAAAGTGCCAAACTTAGAAGAGCACAGAATGGTTGTACATCTGTTTGGAGCTACATCGTCGCCAAGTTGTGCTAGTTTTGCCTTAGAAAGTGTGCAGAGGACTATCGGGAGCAGTTTCAGCCCCAAAGTAATCAACACTGTCCTGCACAATTTCTATGTTGATGATTGTCTAACATCTGTGGTCTCAGAGGAGGAGGCAGTGGCACTCTATCATGACCTTTGTGCACTTTGTGCTCAAGGGGGCTTTCATCTCACAAAGTGGATTAGCAACAGACGTACCGTGCTTGCTGCTATACCTTCGATGGAGAGAGCAAAGAAGTTAAGGATCTGGACTTGGATAATGACACACACCCTGTGGAAAGAGCATTGGGCGTACAGTGGTGTGTCGAGTCAGATGTCTTTAAGTTCAAGATCATGATCAAGGACAAACCCATAACCAGAAGGGGGATCCTTTCCATGGTCAGCTCAATCTTTGACCCATTAGGAATATTGGCACCTGTGGTCCTATCAGCCAAGATGATTCTTCAAGACTTGTGCAGAAGGGAACTTGGTTGGGATGATATTATGCCAGCCTCAGCTGCACAAGAGTGGAAAAGTTGGCTGAAGGAGCTCTGCAATCTCGAAGAGTTTAAAGTTGACAGATGCCTAAAACGGTGGATTTTGGGGAAGTGACCTCTGCTCAGCTACACCACTTCGCAGATGCAAGTGAAGACGGCTATGGAACAGTGACTTACCTGTTATTTAGGGGTGTAACGGTTCACATAATTCACGGTTCGGTACGTACCTCGGTTTGGGGGTCACGGTTCGGTACGGGTTTGGTACAACAAGAAAAAGCAAAAAAAGTCCCAAATGCATAATTCCAGGTTTGTTGTTATTTATTTTTGAACAGTAGTGCAAGTTTCAGTATAAAAATAAGGAACTCTAATATTTTGAATAATTAATTGTATTACACAGTTAAAAACAAACCACAAACAGTACCACACACACTCAGATGGCCGTATTATCTATAATGGCTGGCCATTATTATCTATAATGGCTGATGTCAAACAAAAAATAATGTATTAATATTATATCATAAAAATATTACATCATAAATAATAAGAAAGTGTTTCAAGAGCGCATAGCCGTTGAAATATATATGCCAATAGCTTCCGTTATTTATTTTGGTCTGATCGGCTTTCATGTCTATTGGCTTCTTAAAAACAGCGGGGATAAGCTGTTGAACTGCTGTTGTTTTTTGCCGGGCTCCGGTGATTGGCAAATCTGGGTGATGCCTTCTGATATGATTTAGCATGTCTGGCGTGTGTTAACATTAGCATACCGCACCGCTGTCGAACAACGCCGACACACCGTCCTCGTCCGATCCACCACTCGTCCGATCCACCACTCGCACTCTATCGTTATTGTAGTCCACAGGGAACCCAAAATGTTCCCACACAGCTGATTTAAAATAAGCAGGTGGGTTCTAGCTCCTGTGTGTTATCTGAAATCGCCATACTAACTTTTCTTCTTCTTGTATTTTGTTCGTTTTGTTGTGTTTTCTTCTGTTCTTCATTTGTTGTTTAAGGGCGGCTGGCAAACAGCTTTTAGGCGCAATACCGCCCCCTGGATTATAGTATAATGGATATTGCCCTGAATGACAGACTTTTTTCCAACTCGTAAAAAAAAAGTTGTATTCGTCGTGTGACTGCATGTGCCGAACCGTGACGTCCGAACCGTGACGTCCGAACCGTGACGGTTCGAATACGGATACCGTTACACCCCTACTGTTATTACATAACATCAAAGGACAAGTACACTGTGTCTTCATTAGAGCAATCAGCAATGCAAAGAGACAGTACAAAGAGAAGGTGGAATCTGACTTCAAAGGCTGTAACACCCGGAACATGTGGGCGGGACTAAGACCAATGACAAACTACAAAGGAGCAGCGGGGAGTGCTGCGGGAGTGTCTGCGTGCGCATCTCTCTCAGATGAGCTGAACAGCTTTTTTGCACGTTTTGAGAGCAGCCGGGCTGTGGAGGCACAGAAGGACCAGGAGCCCTGCCCTTTTGTTTTAAACAGGGCAGATGTGTGTAAATCCTTTAAAAGGGTTAACCCACACAAGGCTCCTGGACCTGATGGCAGCCCTGGCCGTGTTCTCAGGGTGAGTGCAGGTCAGCTGGCAGAGGTGTTCACAGACATCTTCAACAGGTCCCTGCTGCAGTCTGTAGTCCCCACATGCTTCAAACACTCCACCATCGTTCCTGTCCCCAAAAGACAATAATCACCTGCCCCAACGACTACCGCCCAGTAGCACTCACCTCCATCATTATGAAGTGCTTTGAGCGGTTAGTCAAATCATTCATCACCTCCTCCCTCCCTGACTCTCTGGACCCCCTGCAGTTTGTCTACAGAGCAAACAGGTCCACAGACGACGCCATAGCCCTCACCCTCCACACTGCCCTCTCACACCTGGACCCGAAGAACAGGAACACATATGTGAGAATGCTGTTCATTGACTACAGTTCAGCTTTCAATACCATTGAGCCCTCCAAGCTGGCCATCAAGCTCAGAGACCTCGGGCTCAAGAGCGCCCTCTGTGACTGGATCCTGAACTTCCTGACGGGCAGACTGCGGGTGGGAAACATCACATCCTCCACCCTGATCCTCAACACCGGTGCCCCTCAAGGCTGCGTGCTCAGCCCTCTCCTCTACTCCCTGTTCACTCACGACTGCGTGGCCACACACAGCTTCAACACCATCGTGAAGTTTGCTGACGACACGACCGTCATCGGCCAGATCACAGACGGTGACGAGACGGCGCACAGAGAGGAGGTCGAAAACCTGACATCTTGGTGCCAGGAGAACAACCTCCATCTCAACATCAGCAAAACAAAGGAGCTGATTGTGGATTACAGGAAGCAGCAGAGAGAGGGACACGCCCCCATCGCCATCAATGGGACTATGGTGGAGAGAGTCAAAAGCTTCAGGTTCCTTGGGGTCCACATCACTGAGGACCTGACATGGACTCTTCACACCACCACCATCACCAAGAAAGCTCGACAGCGGCTCTTCTTCCTCCGCAGGCTGAGGAGGTTCAAAAAAAGAAAAGCTGAGGAAGAAATTATCTGCTTTTGCCAAAGAAAGAGGTTTCCTGATGAAATCAAAGGCTTACACAAGGGAGAGGGTGTGAAAAGGACTAGTCACATCTACAAGCTCAACCCAGTACTTGAAGATGGTGTTCTGAGAGTGGGAGGACATCTCAGTAGAGCCTGAAGAATCTAAACATCCTGCTATATTGGCAAAAGATCTTCACATTTCTGACATCATTCTACGGCAAGTACACAAGATGTGGGACACGGTGGTCGTAACCACATGCTATCTAGCCTGCGACAAAGATACTTGATTCCTGATGCTAGTGTGACTATAAGGAAAACCCTTTCAAAATGTATTGTTTGTCGGCGACTAAATGGAGCTCCAGGAATGCAGCAAATGGCAGATTTACCTCGAGACAGTGTTTCTCCAGATGAACCTCCATTCACTCGTGTTGGAGTTGACTATTTTTGACCTTTTGAGGTTAAGCGAGGAAGGAGTACAGTTAAGAAGTATGGTGTTCTCTTCACATGCTTAACAGTAAGAGCCATCCACATCGAAGTAGCTTCATCCTTCATCCTTTGTTAATGCTCTTCGACGCTTCATCGCAAGACGTGGACAAGTATTGGAATTACGCTCAGATAATGGAACCAACTTCGTCGGAGCTGAGCGTGAATTGAGAGAGGCAATAGAAAGTTTGAATATTGCTAAAATCAACAACACCCTCCTTCAGAAAGGAATTACGTGGACTTTCAATCCCCCTACTGGATCACATCATGGAGTATGGGAAAGGTTGATCAGATCTGTGAGAAAGGTTCTGAATTCCAGCCCGAAGGCACAGAACCTTGATGAAGAGTGTCTTCACACGGTTCTTTGTGAAGCCGAATCCATCATCAACAGCCGTCCAATTATGCGAATTCGCGACATTATAAACAAAAACAGACATCAAAACAGGTGACGCTAGGTAGCTAAAAATGCTAACATTCTTACCTTGGCTCTGTAGTCTCTCCAAAGTGGTCTTCAATGGCATTAAAACGATAAAAACGCTGCTGAAGTTAATCCATAGGTTAATCTAATGTGTCTGTGTCCCTTTGAAATGATTTCTGATAATCCATGAGCAATAAGACGGATAATCCATGCTTTTCCGTTTCTAGATGTCAGAGCGAGAGATAGTTTCACTCTAATGCAAAATTACATGTGCAAAGCCCCACCTTTTTGTTTCACAATGAGTGTGTGTGGGGGACTCCCCCTTCGATTCTATTGGCTCTAACGGTCAGAAAGAGGTGTCAACCATCAAAATCGACCAATGGGTTCCAGAGATATGAAGAAAAAAACCATTTCCACCCAAATCACCTCAGAGATGGGGTGTTTTTGGCTAAATCTCTCTAAAAAAGGTCAAATGTCACTTGTTTTGCATCAATCTTGATACAGGGTACTTATTATATTTGTATTTGGATTCCTAAAGCTTTTAGTCTACTAACCCATCATCCAAGGGTGGTTTTCACTATAAGTAAAAAATAATTTTTGGACGGACACTATAATTTACAGTTTTTACTATGTGTTAGAAATTAAAATCAATATTCAATGACGTAATTTAGTTTAAACGCACAGTAAGCTTTGTCGTAGCAGCTTTAAAATCAGCTGGGGTCTAGAGAGGATAATCAGTTAGGTGACAAACGTACAGCAACACAATGTTCGTACCCCCTCTGGCACTGTATGCAAAACCATCTCACCCTACAAGACAGTGAGATATACACAGACACAGTATGCAAAACCTCACCCCCTAAACGCGTCTGTTGATCACACATACATTTAAGATTCACTCTCAGAGAGATGACCTAATCAGAGAAACTAAGACAATGAGAAAGAGGAGGGAAGTTCCCTCCCTACGTGACCGCCCACCATTGATGAGGAGGAGTCACCACTGAGATATAGAGAGAGGTGACGGAGCTCTGGACACTTCTTCTTCTTCACCACGAGACTTCACCCCTTCACCCCGGCGAGGCAACAGCTGCTCTGTCTCTCCTCTTACCCTCTGCTTGTTGTATCATCATGCCATTTAATTAAACTCAACCAATTTGAACCTTTTCGGAGACTCCATTAGTCTCTTCATTCTAAGCTTCTCTCCTGGGCGCGAGAACAACGAATACTTCTAACATATGTAAAATCTGAATTCTCTTTAAAATAAAAAACATCTATATTGATTCTGACTTTTCTACATCCAACTCACAGGTTTATCATTACTTTGAGAAAAAAGATTATTAATTTAACCCTTTTAGAAGGGAAGATATGGTCATTTGTTCTGGGAATGTCATTTTTGAGCCTGAGACCTGAAAAACAGGCTCAGGGCTTAACAAGTTAAATAGTCTGAATGAAAACAGCAGCTCTCAGGGGAACTCATAATAAACAGCTGATTCCTCACACATACAGTAGCCTGTTGTTTCTATGCATAAAATAGTGAGAAACATGCCTCTGGTTAATAATTATAGAACTTATTTTCTCCATAAAAGCTGGTGGGTTGAAAAAGCAATACGGGAGGTGAAAATAACTATATTGTAGAATACAGAAGAATTGTGATGCCGTGTCTTTATCTGAAAACTGACAGTATACTTACATTTATGGCCCGGGACACACATATTTATTTAGATATGTTTTAAACAAGTTTAAATAAAAGGCTGGAGTGTTTCTTGCTCTGCCAGGTAGGCTACAACAAGTGGGATTTATCTTTTATTACTATACTGTAGCATATCGTTTTTTATTTCCACTGACTTAACGTATTGATAATAATTAATTATATTTATTCCTTTTGGATGTACGATTTTTGACTTTGTTTAGAGCAGTGATCTTCTCTTCCTCTCTGCAGCAGAGAGCTAAGCGCTGTCAGACCGGACCATGGCTGTAAAGGCAGAGGGGTGTCTCTAGTTCCCCCTCGACACATAGACTGATCCTTTGTTGTCCATTTCCAATTGGCTTAGAGCTTTCGCGACTGCAAACATTGATCATGTACCGTTCACCCCCCACAGCTCCCTTAAATCAATGCAGGGCTGTGACTGTCTATGTTTAAAAAGTAATGGCCCATTGGAATGTGACAAAACTCTCCCATCCCCCCTCTTTTCAGCAGTGGTCTGAAAGGGTCTCTGGAAATATCAAACATTGAATTAAAGTTTTAAAAACAGTGACAGGGTCCAAACTCAGAGGTGGAAGAAGTATTCAGATTATTTACCTAGGTAAAAATACATGTTAGAAGTAAATGTCCTGCATTCAAAATGGTCAATTGCCCAAGTGAAAAGTATTATCATCTGAAAGTAAAATGAATCATTATGTTATTAGTATTAAATACATATAAGTATTTTTACAACTTGTATTTAGAAATACTCCGTTGTAATTATTGATGCAAAATGTGTTCATCCATTCAATGTGGCATCTGCTATAATGGGGTTAATGTATGATATTACTTCATAATACAACACATTATAATATATGATATGATAATCACATTTTAATTTTATTCACTTCTTATTTCATAGTTTCTCATTATTATTATCGCTGATCTTATTTTTGATTTTATTAATCTATGTGAATCTGTGCTATCCTGATTTTCACTCTCACCCTGTTGCTGTTTGAACTACGTAATTTCCCCACAGGGATTAATAAAGGTCCATCTTATCTTATCTTAATGTATGAGTTGATTTACTTCGATCTACTGTACTGTGTAAAAACACCACAATAATATTACAAAAAATATACTGCATATTAAAGCAAACTATTGTAAAGGTAAAAGTATGAGCATAAAAAATAAAGAAGTGTAAACATTTACATTATTATTATGATTATTGAATATATAAAGACTATATATTATTGAATTACAATTAAGATAATAAGATTAGATATACTTATTTGATCTAAAATATTGATGTTTATTCATTATAGTAGCCTGTGAAAACCATAAGAAATAAGTCATTAAATGCTCTTCAGCAAACACAACTGCAGAGCAGCAAACATTGCAAACAGACTAAGTTCTACTGTACTGTATTTGTGAATGAAGCGCCATCTCATGGTTAAATCCTGTAATTGAACAAATGGGGAAATTTGGCAACGCCCTCTAGCAATTTGGCAATGACCCCAGCCACTGGGATCTGCTGGGTTTTTGGTTGGAATCCGCTGAATCCGCTGGGTGGAGTCCTATATGGAGTGCTACATCTGTAGACCTTGACATTGATGTATTTTCTGACTGTTACTAAGTGATAGTAAAGATTACTCCTTCATAGGCTAACAAACTATATATTTTTTTTTTTTTTTTTTTTGCCTAAAGAAGAAAAGGACACTTTAACAAAGGATGTTTTTATCCTTTAAAGTTTTTTCCTTGATTGTCTCCTACATCATTTTCAGTTGTGTAATTATTATGTTGATATAATTAGGGGCCGGAATGTAGGAGCCACATATTAAGTATTTTTCTGTGTTTGTTACGGTCAGTGGCGACTGGTCATTAGGGGCAGTGTCAGCAGAAAGTATTAAAAATAATGATTACAAAAAAATGCAACAAAAAAAAAAGAAATATATATAAAATATATTTTAAGATCATGTTTAATCATCTGATTCGTCTGTACATTGCTGTTTTAGTCTGTGTTCTTCTAATTAGTGTGTCTACAGTCACAGTGTGTGCCTATTGAGCTGTTTAGAGCCATGTGGGACAAAACCTGATCATGCCCCTCCCTCTCACTGTCTAAGTGAACGGTGACTGTAAAAACTACACTGCGCATGCTCAGAGTATTTTCCTATTTAATGTGTGTGGCAAAAAAATAATGACCATAGGGGCACTGAGCTGCCATCCCCACCATACGTCATCTCACATAATTCAGAGCTGATTGGCTGTAAGTACGTGTGCCGCGAAAAGTGTGGTGTGTGAAGAGGAGACGAGAGAGGTGCAGTGACGCATCCTAAAACCAGGAAGTAAGCTGCGCATGGCTTCCCTCGACAAAAAAGCAATGAGATTTCTCCATAGGATTTTAGAAAATAGCTCGAAATATCTGTGGGAAACGTACCTGTTAGATAAATGCACGTTTTGTTCAGCCGGATAATATCAGAGGTGGGGACTCGAGTCACATGACTTGACTCGAGTCGGACTCGAGTCGCATATTTTTGGACTTGAGACTTGCTTGACTAACATTGATAAAGACTTGACTTGACTTTGACTTGGTATTCATGACTTGAGACTTGACTTAAGCTTGAGACAGATGACTTGAAAGGACTTGACTTTTTTTAATTAAATATTTGCGTTTGTTTTTGTATTGAGATATTACATTTCATTTTTTCGAAACGTGATTGGGTGATTATAGCGCCATGCGCGCAAACCTGGCAACCCACTAGACGGCAGGAGTGTCAGTTAACATGGCAGCGGCTAGCGTTACTCCAAAAATAGTGAAGTTTGGATTCAAGGATTATGTTGTCGATGACGCTAATAAGAAGAGAACAGCGGTATGCAGGGTCTGCAGCATAAAGATCAGTGACACGACCACCACAACATCCAACTTCATTCGTCACTAAAAAAACCCACAGAGAAAGGTGCGTGAATGTGTTGTGTTAGCTAGAAAGCTAACGTTAAGTTTAAGCTACGTTAGACTTGGTTTCAAATCGATTAAGCATTGCAAAGAGAAGACAAAACGGTAAATGAACACTAGAACCGCCATGGGATTCATTTTGACTAACCCTGATACTGACGGGCCGTCAGGAGAGGGAGAGAGAGAGAGAGGAAAAGAGATGCCTCGTTTATTTCCCCTGTGTTATTATCAGAAGTTACTGTAAACTGTTGAATAATGTAGTTCATCTACTTTTAGTAGTTTGTTTAAATCTTTTAATTATGTTGTTTTTGTTTGTAGAAGTGCATCATTCCTTGATTTAATGTAAAAATGAATCTGAACTTTTTGATCTGTTATGATGATAAACTGAAGCAATTTAAAAATTAACCCAATTAAGTGAGTTTTAAATCGTCCTGCTTAGTTTATAAGGAAATTATGAAGAGGAACAAATTAAATTAAAACTGCGGTCGCAGAAGTGCGCGCAGTGATGAGCAGGCCCTCGTGTCCGTGCGCCTGTCGGGGAGGGTGGCCGGTCGTCCCGGCGTCAAGCAGACGCGTGCGAGTCCTCCGAAATGAGTCATTTGTCATTTCTATAATTGTGGCGTCCCAGACTCCCAGGTCCTCCGGCAGCGACCCGGAAACGGATGTCGGCGCGACGTGTCGAAGGAAAACGAATTTGTCTAAAGGCTCGTCGAGGATCGATTATCGAGGAGGCTGTCTGGAGGAGCCGTAACCGAGGATACACTGATTTAGAGGAGAGAGGAGAGAGGAGAGAGGAGTCTCTCTGGAGGAGCTATAACCGAGGGTACACTGATGTATTCTCCGGAGTCGATTTCAGCCAACAGTGATGTTTAAAAGAGGCGTGACGCATGGCTGGACTTATGTCTACGAAGCACAGCTCTGCAAACTGTTCCCGTTGTGATTATAAGTTATTTAAGATGATCAAATGTGCATCAGACTTTCTGCCCTTTACCGTTGGTTTACTCACTAATCACATCTCCCCTGGATGTTAGGCTATTTATTATACAACTGCTTTCATTGTGACGCAATGTTTACAGTGAGAACAGCTGCTGAGGTCAGTGCAGAAAGCAGAACAGTGTGTATAAATATATCGCTCAATAATATATGTAACAGGCCTACATTTCACACTTTATTTGTAGGCTTTATGAGATATCTACAAATGAACAGTAGGGTTAGGGTTAGGGAGGTGTTGTTTGTGTGTGTGTGTGTGTGTGTGTGTGTGTGTGTGTGTGTGTGTGTGTGTGTGTGTGTGTGTGTGTGTGTGTGTGTGAGAGAGAGTTGATGTGCCAGGCAGACAGACAGGTCTCAGTAGCTTATCTGACATAAGAATGGTCAAAAATTGTACATTCTCCGTTAGCCTACGAGCTCCCCGTTCGAGCGAATGACTATTCCTTCGCAATGTATTATCACATTGGATATGCGCTTAAGTTGTCCTGGACTGGAATTTTTTCGATAATTTTCCTATGAGGAATTAGCAAAAATGTGCTTAAAATGCATGAAAAACGAACATTTTTTAAAATGGCCAACTTTCTGGAGGGCCGGGCTAATAAAAGCAAATTTGAAATATGTCTGCAATCATAAGAGCAATGTGTATACAGCGTTTCGTGAATATCTGGAAAACTATATCCGAGTAGTTTGGAATAATTTGCGACATGTAAATGGTCAAAACTGGTGTATTCGCTGTTAGCTTACGACCTCCACGATTGATTTATCAAAAATGTGCTCCGCAATTTAGCATCATATTGGATAGTGGCTGAACTTGTCCTGGATTGGAATTTTTCCGATCATTCCCCTAGGAGGAGTTCGCAAGAATGTGCTTAAAATGCATGAAAAACGCACATCTTTCAAAATGGCCGACTTTGTTGGGGGCGGGGCTAATGGAAGCAAATTAGTAATATGTCCGCAATTCCATGAGGAATGTCTGTGCCAAAATTCGTGAAGTTCTGAGAAACTATATGTGACTACCACACAATAGGGGGCGCTAGTGAGCAGTTTTTTTTTTAAATTACGTTTTTTTTTTACAATCTCGAAAAGGTCGTGGGCTGTGACGTGTGTCCCAAGTTTTGCGTCCGATGCTCATTTTATGCTATCGCAATTTAAAAAAAAATTATAGGCCACGCCCACATTCTGCATTTGCGACACTCAGTTTGTAGTCACCCCTAGAGGGAAAAAAAGAATTCGTCCATCCGAATGTGTCTGACCCTCCACCGATACTGTATACGAAGTTTGGTGTTGAAAAACAGAAAATTGAAATTTAAGTGAATATTTCACTGTTTTGAACATTATGCTAATTTAAAATAAATAAAAGTAGGCGGAGCTTAATGGTCCAAGAGGATAATTTGTAGAACAGGTCGAGACGGATAAGTGTGCAAAATGTCAGGTTATTCTGAGTTACGGTGCGACTTTGTACATTTTTCCGAAATGGGATTTTCATAGGTGGCGCTAGCGAGCAGGTTGAATAATTTGAACCCATTGACTCCAGAATATTGAATTTTTCACCGGTCCTGGCGTCCGTGCAAAATTATACAACTTTTGAAGCGTCCTAAAGCCCTCCAAAAGAGAAACGCCAGCAGAAAAAAGAAGAATTCCTCCAAGAACAATAGGTTCCTCGCACTTCGTGCTAGGACGCCGTTGGGTCCTAGCGCTCCGTGCTCGGGCCCTAATAATACCACGAAGAACAATAGGTTCCTCGCACTTCGTGCTAGGACGCCGTTGGGTCCTAGCGCTCCGTGCTCGGGCCCTAATAATACCACGAAGAACAATAGGTTCCTCGCACTTCGTGCTAGGACGCCGTTGGGTCCTAGCCAGAGTTCCCGTTAGCCGGTAATTACCGGACTATGACCGGTAAAATATGCTGAAGACCGGCAAATCTAAATCTCTCCGGTCAAAATGTCCGGTCAAAATAATTTCCCTTTAGCACAATGATACTGACGGGATGTCAGGAGAGGGAGAGAGAGCGCTCCGTTTATTATTCCCGTGTTATAAGTTACTGTACACTTTTGAATAATGTAGTTAATCTACTAGAATTAGTTTGTTTAATATCGAATCATATCAATTTGTTTAAAAGCTCAATAAATAAGAAGACCTTTGACCGGCACTTTTCTCATTTTGTCCGGAAGATTTAAACTTTAATGGACATGTTGACCGGCAAAAAAATATTCTAACGGGAACTCTGGTCCTAGCGCTCCGTGCTCGGGCCCTAATGATTTGAAAATGATATCTATGTAGGTGCTGATGCTGTTGGCGGTTCTAGTGTCAACAGAAATTGCCATATATGATTTTCCTGGAATTCTGCCTTTTTGAACAGACTTTTTGAGTCCTAGCTATATTGTCTGCAGCTCTCGGGTTAATATTGATCTAATATGATTGTCATCGGTCTAAATTAGATTTCAAATGATTAACTGTGTATGTAATGAAGATCATAGTGTGGTTGAATCCATTTTCATAACCACTGTCTTTTAACTGATTTAAATGTGGAAACTGGGCTTATTCATCAGAATTTTGTATGACTTGACTTGACTTGCTTGACCTGAGCAATGACTTGACTTGACTTGCTTGACTCTCACCACAGTGACTTGGGACTTGCTTGATACTTGTAGGTCAATACTTGAGACTTGCTTGATACTTGTAGGTCAAGACTTGAGACTTGCTCATGACTTGCACATGTAGGACTTACTCCCACCTCTGGATAATATCCACCCTACTTTTATAATCATAAATCTATCGATTAGATTTACGATAGACTTTTGAAACTACAAGAAGATAAGGAGGAAAGTAATAGAGATTTCTATTTTATATTATATATTTCTCTCTCTCTCTCTCTCTCTCTCTCTCCAAAAAGTCTGTCACTCAGGGCAGTATCCACTACACTATATATATATAATCTAGGGGGCGGTATTGCGCCTAAAATCTGTTTGCCAGCTGCCCTTAAACAACAAAGAAGAAGAAGAAGAAACACAACAACAAGTTAGTATTGCGAGTTCAGATAACACACAGGAGCTAGAAGAACCACCTGCTTCTTTAAATCAGCTGTGTTGGAACATTTCGGGTTCCCTGTGGATTGGACGAGGACGGTGTGCCGCCAGCGTTGTTCGACAGCGGTGCGGTATGCTAATGGTAACACAAGCCAGACATGCTAAATCATATCAGAAGGCATCACCCAGATTTGCCAATCACCGGAGTCCGGCAAAAGACAACAGCAGTTCAACAGCTTATCCCCGCTGTTTTTAAGAAGCCAATAGACATGAAAGCCGAGACACCAAAATAAATAACGGAAGCTATTGGCATATATATTTCAACGGCTATGCGCCCTTATGCAATAGTAGAAGACCCCGGCTTTAATTGGTTGTGATTGAAACACTATCTTATTATTTATTTTGTAATATTTTCAAGACATTCTTTTTAGTTTTACAGCTTATTGAACCTTTTTGTTTGACATCAGCCATTATAGATAATATGGTCATCTGAGTTTGTGTGGATGTTTGTGGTTTGTTTTTAACTGTGTAATACAGTTAATTATTCAAAAACTTGCACTACTATTCAAAATAAATAAAAAACAAACCTTCATTTGGGACTTTTTTTTGCTTTTTCTTGTTGTTCCGAACCCGTACCGAACCGTGACCCCCAAACCGAGGTACATACCGAACCGTGAGTTATGTGAACCGTTACACCCCTAATATATAGAATTGTGTTTATCTTTGTGAGTATTTAATTAAGGAAGTATCTTTTTTAACTTTATCCTGCAACAGGATGACTAACGGGAGAGCTACCTCTGTATAAGCTGCTTTCTGCCTTCCCACTTCTACTCATTTGGTTTGTTTTTTGGATGTATAAACTGTCTAATTGTTGAAATAGTAAAAATAAATAATTTTTAAAAATAGTTAATTACAGAGTTTTCTATTTTCATTGTCAGCCTGTCTAATCTTATATTGCCTTAAATATTGAGTGGCAAAGGGGCAACAAGTCATGGTGGTGGGTGTTACAGACCCCCTCAGCTGTCAAGGACTCCTTGTCTTCACTAGCAAAACTTTTATCAACTAGACTACAAGGAAATAGTGCTACTTGGAGATTTTAACTGGGACTGGTTAACTGCAGTATCAGAGGATTTTAAAAACCTTTGTATCTCTTGAATGTTACTCAGATTGTTGACAGTCCTACTCGCCCTAACGTTAAGTCCCCTAATAAATCCTCCCTAATTGATCTCATTCTAACTAATGTTCCCTATAAATACCCATCTGTGGGAGTATTTGCAAATGATGTGAGTGACCACTGTGTTGTAGCCACAATTAGGGACACTAAGGTCCAAAAGGTTAAACCCGTATTATTATTAAGAGACACATAAAACATTTTGTGGAGCAGGGTTTTGTTCATGATCTGTTTGGGTTTGATTGGGGAAAAATCGATCTGTGTGCTGATGTTGAAACTGCATGGTCTTATTTTTATCTTGGTTTTATGGAAATTATAGATAGACATGCACCCCTACGTACTTTTAGAGTAAAGGGACGAGACAATCCTTGGTTTTCTGCTGAACTGTCCAGTCTCCTACATGAGAGAAACAAGGCCTGGGCAAAGGCTAGGATATCAGGCTCAGAGGTAGAATGGCTGCGCAGCTAAGAAATAGCTTCACTTCACATCAAAAGTGCTAAGTCGAACTATTTGTCAGTTACTACAGAAAACCTAAATAATCCTAGGAAATTTTGGAAAGCCATAAAATCGCTATCCACCGGTGAGATCCGAAATGAGCTACCTCCGTGCATTACCACAGCATCTGGCTCTATATCGGACAGGGCTACTATGTTAAATTGTTTTAATGAGCATTTTGTGTCCTGCGGTTCTATGTTTGATTCTGTGACTAACTCTGCTTCTGTGAACACCACAGTCTGTGACTCTGAACAATGTGGTCTGGAAAACCCTTTCAGTTTTACTCCTTTTACTGTAAATGTTGTTCATGAAGCTTTATCTAAGTTAGATCCTAAGAAACCGGCTGGCCCGGACAACGTAGAACCTTTCTTTTTAAAGATAGCTGCAGATTTTATTGCTCCACCTCTCACTACTCTTTTTAACCTCTCCCTCAGCACAAACACAATTCCTAAAGTATGGAAGTCAGCGTATGTCCTGCCTACTAAAAGGAGGGGAGGCAACTGTTTTAAATAACTATAGGCCATCTCTAAATTGTCAGTTCTGGCTAAGGTTCTTGAACGCCTAGTGAGTGAACAGGTAAAGGTGTTTTTATGTACAAATGACATCCTGTCTAAACATCAGTCAGGCTTCAGAAAGCAACATAGCACCATCACTGCCACAATGAAAGTGGTGAATGACATTACAAGTATTTTAGATAAAAAGCAGAGTTGTGCAGCTCTATTTATTGACCTTTCCAAAGCGTTTGATACCGTCGATCATCGCATCTTAAAGCAGAGGCTACTCAGTATTGGCTTATCCAGCCATGCAGTGGGGTGGTTTGTGAACTACCTCTCTGAAAGGTCCCAATGTGTTCACTTTGATGGGCTGTCTTCTGAGTGGTTGAACATTGCTAATGGTGTTCCTCAAGGTTCTGTTTTAGGTCCACTTTTATTCTCCATCTACATCAATAGTTTAGGTGAAAATGTGGATGAAGCTACTTTGCATTTTTATGCGGATGACACCGTGATGTACTGTGCAGGTCCCTCCATTAAGGAGGCGGTTGTTAAATTACAGGCTGTTTTTAACATTATTCAGACTCAGCTCTCTGAACTAAAGCTTCTTTTAAATGTTGAGAAAACCAAGGTAATGCTCTTTTCTAAAGCTAAAAAGACTCCAGAGACTGCTTTGGATATTGTGACTATGCAAGGACAAGTACTCCAAGTGGTTAGCTGTTATAAATACCTTGGTATCTGGCTTGATGATTGTCTTACTTTTAAACTTCAGGTCACTAATCTGCTTAAAAAGCTGAGGGTTAGACTAGGTTTCTTTTTCAGAAACAAGTCCTGTTTCTCTTTTGAAGCCAGGAAAAGGCTAGTCACTGTGACCTTTTTACCTGTGCTAGACTATGGTGATTTGATCTATATGAATGCACCTGCCCATTGCCTGGAAAGGTTAGATGCCGCCTATCACAGTGCTCTGAGATTTGTTACTAACTGTAAAGCACTTACTCATCACTGTACCCTGTATGCCAAGGCAGGTCTGCCTTCACTTACTGTACGGAGGCTCAGTCACTGGTACATATTCATCTATAAAGCCATGCTGGGTAAACTCCCAACTTATATCTGCTCTTTGATCTCACGGAGAGTGGCAAGTAGCTATTGCCTGAGATCCCAGGATGTGTTTTTATTGCATGTGCCAAGTGCTAGGACTGTTTTAGGTACGAAAGCTTTTATGTGCGCTGCTCCTCTAGCTTGGAACACTATGCAAAACAAATTGAAACTGAGCATTTTGATTCCCTTGCATCATTTTAAAGCACGGCTGGATGAAATGTTATTGGATACCTGTCACTGTAAATAGGTTGCTAATGTATACCCCTGTAATTATGTTGTGATGTCCTTTTGTTTTCTGTTGTTTTTCTGTGTAACTAATGTACCGCAGGTCTCCCTTGAAAAAGAGATTGTTGATCTCAATGGGATTTTTTAACCTGCAATAAAGGCTACAAACAATATTAAACTCTTAAACATTGTGGTAAAAGCAGATCGGATTTAATGTTGAAGAAACTGCAAAATAAATGAATAACCCTGATTTCATATGAGGTGCTGTAGAGCTCTGGGTGCTGATGTTCCCTCTTCTGATTTATCTCAGCATGTCAGTGACGACAGGAGCAGAATCTCAACATTGACAGGTTTTTGTAACAGAGCGTCACAAACTTTACACTCAAGTTGTAACTTTTCTAGTTGTGTGAATACACGGGGGATATGAATCTCACTTCTTCACTTCATTCGTGTTGCCAGGTACACATGTGTGTCTGTGTATTGACTCTACATGTAATCAGTTATATCTGCTAATGCTAAACACAACCAGCTCACCAGGTTATTACTATTTAATAAACATCTTAAAATACATCTCAAAAGATGCTGAGGTAGTCAACTCATTTGTTGGAAGATTTAAATAGTTTCAAGTATTATTGTAATTTTAAAAACATTTCATGACACTGATACATTGATAATATAATAGCATATTGATATATCATTAAATATTTTTAACTGTCCTCTTTGTGCTTGTTTACTGTACTTTACTGCATTTATTGGTGGGTTGATATTACAATTAATTTGTGAAGTTTTACATGTTTCTATTTGCTTAACAAAAAGTCCTACATGTGGAGAGAGACAATTATTTTACTAGAGTAGTTTACTTACTGTTCTCTGCTGCGTTCCTTTTTGCACTGCTAATCTTTACTCTAATCTACTGCATTTCTGTACTTTATTCTAGAGTTTCTGTACTCTACTGCGCTCATGTCATTATTAAAGAACAGTTTAGATGATCAGATAACATAAAAACTGGATCCTCTTCAGGTCAGGTCCCAGTAGAAACTCTTACTTTGTGTCTGAGGGTCCAGGTTCATCACTGAAGTCTTTAGACTGGTCACTCTTCATAGACAGACAGCTGGAGACTGCAGACTCTGCTCTACGTCTGTGGAAACAACAAATGCTCATCAGTTCATTCAAAGAGCCTGCAGCTAGTCCAGAACGCAGCTGCACGTCTACTCACTGGCCACAAAAAGCGTGACCACATCACCCCTATTCTGGCCTCACTACACTGGCTTCCAGTTCGGTTCAGAATTGATTTTAAACTCCTTTTATTTGTTTTTAAAGCACTAAATGGGCTGGCTCCGGCCTATATAGCTGAACTCCTCCAGCGCTACACCCCAGCCAGAGCTTTAAGGTCTGCTGACCAGCTGCTGCTGGTAGTGCCCAAGACCAGGCTCAAAACCAGAGGGCACCGAGCCTTCGCAGCAGCTGGCCCGAGGCTCTGGAACACTCTGCCCCTCCATGTGAGGTCGGCCCAGACCCTAGGGGTTTTTAAATCTACTCTTAAGACACACTTCTTCTCTCTGGCCTTCTAGTTAGAGCGGAGCACGACTCCTGATTTTTCCCTGTGTTTTTTATTTTTATTTTTTATATATATCTGTTGTAATTTATTGTCTTTTATTGTGATTGTAGTAATGTGTTTTTATTACATGTACAGCACTTTGGCTCGACCAAAAATCGCTTTTAAATGTGCTTTATAAATAAAACTTGATTTGATTTGATTTGATTTGATCACTGAAGTCTTTAGACCAGTCACTCTTCAGAGACAGACAGCTGTAGAATGGAGACTCTGCTCTACGTCTGTGGAAACAACAAATGTTTTAAACACATCATATAGTTCTTGTAAAGAGCAGAGGTCATATTAACATGACACATGATCACGATTGGCTAATCCTTAAATCTTCTTGTCTAGTTAGGTTTGCCTCCTTGATTTGACTTCTGTCTGTTTAACGGATGAAGATGTTTGGACTTGCTCTAAACATTCTGTTTGTTAGTCGTGCTTCTTGGTTTCTGTCGTTACAATTCAGATGCGAGTGAAAAGTTTTACGTTTGAAGTTGATTTACTTGTCTATAAGTAGTTATAGTTAAATTCAACTTCTTTACTGTGTTTCTTTATTATACTCTACAGTGTTTCTGTACTGTATTAATGTTATTATTAAAATCAAGATTAGATTATCAGATCATTTAATAACTGAATCCTCTTCAGGTCAGTTTACAGTAGAAACTCTTACTTTGTGTGTGAGGGTCCAGGTTCATCATAACTGAAGTCTGGAGGTTCATCTTTAGACCGGTCCCTCTTCAGAGACAGACAGCTGGAGAGTGAGGATGTGTCCTCTTCCTCATCTTTAAAATCACTCATCTTCTCCAGTCTGAGAGATAAACCAGTCTGCACGCACACGCGCACACACACACGCACGCACGCACACACGCACACACACACACACACACACACACACACACACACACACACACACACACACACACACACACCACACACACACACACACACACACACACACACACACACACACCACACACACACACACACACACACACACACACACACACACACACACACACACACACACAGTCAGACTTCAGACAGGCTGCTCTCCATGCTGACTGCGCTGGGCTGTTACATGTTATGTAACTCTGAAGAATCAGAAACCAGGAAATGGATAAAAAAGTTCACAAGATTTGAAGATGTCACCTTCAACTCCAGGAAATAAATATATTTGTAATTACAGATTATTTTCTGACATACAGTTCAACAGAGTAAATTATTAATGTCATAAAAACCCAGCAGACTAGTTGTTAACACTCACCCTGTTTTCTCTCCTGCACTGTCGAAGTGTCTGGCAGTCTGACTTCCGACTTTCAGGCCCAATCCCAAACCACGCCCTACACCCTACCCCTACACACTACCCCTCCGTTTGCGCGTCCGCGCGGAGGGTCCGCCACATTAAGTGCTGTTCCAAACCAACGAGTGTGTAGAGGTGTGGAGGGGGAGTGGGCTATCAAGCCCTCAAACAGCGAGTCTGCAGCGGTGCTGACTTGAGACTGGTCTCTACCTGACCGGAGTCACGCTGTGTGTGTCCGTCAGGAAACACGCTGTTTACAAGTAGTTCCAGCAAACATCCACTGATAAATTGCGATGTTAACAACCTCATGATAACCTCATATTTTTTAAATTTAGGATCATACAGTACCTGTGTTTAGTCTAGAAAAAGGTAAATGTGTGCATTTTATTATAAAGTTGTGTATATTTACAGACTGTTGCAAAAACTAAGAAGCTTATAAACATCAGGTTTAGAACTAAAAGAGCTTTACAAAAAAGTAACACAATGAAAGATGTTTGGAGTTTTATTTGAGTTCTTAATTTACCTTTTTTGTCTAAGAGATGCTGATTTGAAACCGTTGTTACATACAGTTACGGGATTTCCTGTTTCTGCCGGAGAGAGGGGAGTTTGTCCCAAAGCTTGCCGCTGTATTTACTCCCTCCATCTGACAGGAGGGAGCCTCGTTGAGCTGCGAGTGTGGCTACAGACGGAGTTCACTCCGCCACGGAGGGGTAGGGTCGAGGGGGTGGTTTGGGATTGGGCCTAAGTCTACAGCTCCTCCCTTTGTTTCCATGTGATGAGGCTGGTTTTGAAAAATATGGAAAGCCCCAATGTGCCACTTTTAATATGATAATGAGCGCCTCCTTCTGATTTCCATAGCCACTGAGTTCAAAGTGTCTGTAACCAATCCGTGAAGAGTAAAGCCAGACCAAAGCAATCTGTTGATGAAAAGTTCCTGACATTGTGAGGCTGTGCTGTTAATTGTACATTATTCCAGATTCAAACAATATATCAATATAACCTGCCTTCATTGTCTTAAAATAAAATTGCCTTACCCTTTTCCTTAACCCTCTGGAGTATAAGGACATTTTCTTGATTTGTAGACATCTCTTTAAATCACCTTTTAAATGTACTTCTTATAACATGGCACCCCATATGTTACATATCAAAATGTTCAGGACAGTCTCTGCTCTTGATATAAATGCAAGTCACTCACCTTAGAGCACTGTCTTATGAGATACTTAGCTGAAAATGAGAAATCCGATTTTTGGAAAACTTCAACTCATTTACTCATGTCATCTATTTGTTTGGGCGTTTTAGATTTGGTTTACCAAAGTCTTTGGTTCACAAAAGTTGCGAAATATATGAATTACACTATAGGCCTAATATAAATGTGTTATTCATGTCTAAAATGAAAATGTGTAAATTAGAATTTTGAGTAAAATAGTTCCATCCCTCTACTTTCACCACAGAAAGGTTACATCAGGACTGATTCATGACTTCATATTCCATACCAAGGTTCATGTGATGTGTACAAATACAAATTAAGCATTAGAAATTTTTTCAACCAACAATTTATGTTAACATAAGAAACTGTAAAATCTCAATATTTACAATATCAGAACTTTTTCAACCAACTATTCATTATAAATGTAAAGACAGGTTCAAGGTTCAAGGTTCAAGGTTCAAGGTTCTTTATTGTCAAACTGACATAGCTACAGAGTAATTATGTAGTTGAAAATCTTATGTCACAGGCTTCTCCAACAATGCAACATAATAACATAATAACAATAAGAGCAAGAGCAATACAAAAAGAAAAATAGTTATAAAATAAAGTGATGATGTGGAATAGTGCAGTACGAGTCTATATACAAGTTATTGGAATGATATATATATTAGGTATTAGATACATATTACTGAGTAGCAGAAGAATGTTTTGAAGTTGTTTCAACAGTTCAATTGTTTAACAGTCTCACTGCCCGCGGGAAGAAACTGTCTCCGAATCTTCTTGTCCTTGCCAGGATGCTGCGGTAACGTCTGCCAGACGGCAACAGAAAGAACAGTTTGTGGCTGGGGTGATGGGGGTCTTTGATAATCCGTAGTGATTTCTTCCTGAGCCGCTGGGAGTAAAGGTCCTCCATGGATGGCAGCTCCGTCCTGGTGATGTGCTGTGCAGTTTTCACCACCCTCTGTAAAGCCTTACGATCGAGGTCGGTGCAGCTGCCGTACCAGGCCGTCATGCTGCCAGTCAGGATACTCTCTATCGTGCACCTGTAGAAGTTGCAGAGTATCCTGGAATCCATTTTGAACCTCCTCAACCTGCGGAGGAAGAAGAGCCGCTGTCGAGCTTTCTTGGTGATGGTGGTGGTGTGAAGAGACCATGTCAGGTCCGGGGAGCAGTGTAATGGTCTTTGTCCGTCTTCCAAGACAGTGGGGCTGGCTGCTGTGTAGATGGAGGTGATGGTGCATGGGCTGCTGGTGGCTGTGTTGCTGGTGGCTGTGTTGGAGGGAGGTAGGTGTGATTGTCCCGGGTTGATGCTGGTGGCTGTGTCGGAGGTACGTGTGTTAGGCGAGACTTCTTTGCTGGCTGGGTTGATCGTGATGGCTGTGGTGGAGGCCTTTGTGCCGAGGTGTATCTTGACCTGGTGGCAGGCACACATGGAGATGGAGGCCTCTGTAGTGATGATGGTCCTTGGTGGTGATGGCTCTGGTGAAGGCCCTTGAGCCACTGTAGATCTTGACCTGGGTGCAGGCACAGATGGAGGTTCTTGCTGCTACACCCAGGCAGCTGTGAAATCTGAAAAATAACGATAATTACTACTAAGATAATTCCTACTAAGTTAATTAAAATAAAGTTAAAGTGGAATGTTTCTCAAGCACAAAACAATGCACAACTAAAAATAAAATGGGGAGGTGGGACAGGAGTCTCTCTCTCTCTCACAGAGGTATTTTCTAGTTATTTTACATTCAGTATAAAATCAGACACAAATAAATACATCTATGTGCATATGTGTGGGACGAATAAAATTGATGTTATTCATCTACACATGTTACCTCACTTTTACACACAGAAATAACTTTTACACAGAGTAAACGTTTGCTAACTGAGAGTCTATTTTGTCACAAGAAAAAGTTCATGACCATCGATAACAAAAAATGGATCAATAAACCTATAGTTCATTTTCGCGGTATTCCCAATGTAACCCCTGTGTTATGTCTTCTCTTTTTGATGGATCACTCGGAGATAGTCAGGCTTTTGATAACAGCTGCTTTATTCCATCTCCAATTCCATGGCAGAGGACAAACAAATAAAAAGGACACTGTTATGTTGTGCATCACGTTCCATTAGCGATCCTCAACGCATTGATGATTACCCAAAATCCACTGCGATGTCTTAATAATGCAGGCACACATTTACCACACTAGATGGCGGAGTTCTCCCATTTAACAGGATTTTACTACAACCTATATGTTACACCCACACAATGCAAGTACACTATTACTTTAATATTTACACTTACCTATATTCAAATGGATCCTTGTTGTTATTGCTGTATTCTTCTTTGCGGTGGCCCTGAAGTGCAAGACATCACAGCATTTCACAAAACACTACAGCATTTCACAAAACACTACAGCATTTCACAAAACACTACAGCATTTCAGAAAACACTACAGCATTTCAGAAAACACTACAGCATTTCAGAAAACACTACAGCATTTCACAAAACGCAACAGCATTTCACAAAACACAACAGCATTTCAGAAAACACAACAGCATTTCACAAAACACTACAGCATTTCACAAAACACCACAGCATTTCACATTGGACGAAAGGGTATTCCTTTAGGGAGAACACTTCTTGTTTGTGATTGGACAGAGCCAGCCAGAGAAGCACTGCTGTGATTGGTTGTTTTTGCTGCCAGTCAAGAGAAATTACGCTTCGTGATTGGTCAGCACCCACAGCGCAACATGTCCCAAGACATCAGCCGTTAGCTGTTAGCACACACTCACAACAACGTCATACAGACATAAATAAAGCAGCGACTGTATTCGCCATGACATAGACAGTCTGTTTTTGTATATGTTTAACTTTTGTCCAGTTTCTGAACAGATATGAGGAGCTGTGAGCTCTGAGTGCTAACAGCTAACGGCTGATGTGTTGGGACATGTTGCGCTGTCGGGTGCTGACCAATCACGAAACGTCATTTCTTGACTGGCAGCAAAAACAACCAATCACAGCAGTGCTTCTCTGGCTGGCTCTGTCCAATCACAAACAAGAAGTGTTCTCCCTAAAGGAATACCCTTTCGTCCAATGTGAAATGCTGTGGTGTTTTGTGAAATGCTGTAGTGTTTTGTGAAATGCTGTTGTGTTTTGTGAAATGCTGTGGTGTCTTGCACTTCAGGGCCACCGTACTTCTTCTTCAGAAGAGTAGAAGCCTCCAGGTTCTGATGCTCCATCTCCACTGCTGCTAGTGTTACAAGTCCGCTGTGCAGAGCTGGTAATCAGATAATAAGCCTGTTGATCAGGAGAAAAGAATGAAGCAGAGGGAAAGTTGCTGCTGCCGTTTGTGTGGTCGTTCTCGCCAGAATTTATTAAACACATTAATAAATTAATTTACAAATTATATCTGTTTTCTCTATTTATCTAATCATTCTTTGTGTAACCGGTCTGGATTAACGCCACATGTATCTCTGCGTTGGGTTGAATGAAAACGACTTCCTTCTTCCCAACCAGGTTTATTATCTGTGCAAACAGAATATAATGACAGCAGGAAATCGCTTCACCAGCTTTCTACCTCAATACTTCTCCTCAGTGAGGCCTGAAGCTAACTGATTGTTTGTTTTTGTAGCCTTTATTTAACCAGGTTAAAAAATCCCATTGGGATCAACGATCTCTTTTTCAAGGGAGACCTGCGGTACATTGGTTACACATAAAAATAACAGAAAACAAAAAGGACATCACAACATAATTACAGGGGTATAAATTAGCAACCTATTCACAATGACAGGTATCTAATAACATTTCATCCAGCCGTGCTTTAAAATGATGCAAGGGAATCAAAATGCTCAGTTTAAAAAAAAATTGCATAGTGTTGCAAGCTAGAGGAGCAGCGCACATAAAAGCTTTAGTACCTAAAACAGTCCTAGCACTTGGCACATGCAATAAAAACACATCCTGGGATCTCAGGCAATAGCTAATTGCCACTCTCTGTGAGATCAGAGAGCAGATATAAGTTGGGAGTTTACCCAACATAGCTTTATAGATGAATATGTACCAATGACTGAGCCTGCGTACAGTAAGTGAAGGCAGACCTGCCTTGGCATACAGGGTACAGTGATGAGTAAGTGCTTTACAGTTAGTAACAAATCTCAGAGCACTGTGATAGGCGGCATCTAACCTTTCCAGGCAATGGGCAGGTGCATTCATATAGATCAAATCACCATAGTCTAGCACAGGTAAAAAGGTCACAGAAGAAACCTAGTCTAACCCTCAGCTTTTTAAGCAGATTAATGACCTGAAGTTTAAAAGTAAGACAATCATCAAGCCAGATACCAAGGTATTTATAACAGGTAACCACTTCAAGTACTTGTCCTTGCATAGTAACAATATCCAAAGCAGTCTCTGGAGTCTTTTTAGCTTTAGAAAAGAGCATTACCTGATAACTGATAATGTAAACATACATTTAGCAAATCAAAATAACTGTATGACATATTTGTCTCTAATAAAAAATTGACATAAATCCATATGCCATATTATGACTATAGCGACAGCAGGAAACAAACAAAGTCGCTGAGAGGCTGAGGCCGGGCCTGTTTGATGTTGTATGACACGCTAAAAAAGTACTTGCTGAGATCAAACGCTCTGTTTCATAGTATTGTGGTTTAATGACAATAAATTCGGTGATCAGACATTGTTATAATAATCAAAGCAATCGTAAATCTTGCAGTCAACAAAAAAGTACAACGGACCTGTGTCACCCTCTCTTCCACACACGCACACCTCACGCAGGTGAACAGGATTATAATGAGTGCCGCCCATATCCATGTGACCCAAGCCAACCAATCAATAGTGATCAAACAAATATCTTATATTAAAACATAAAGGATTACTAAACACGTTTCATGGCTCCTACAATGACTTTCATGAAGGATTAAAGCCTTTTTCATTTACAGTATATAATACAGTGATAACAGATAACACACACAACCCGGTTGACTGTACTCACCTGTTAGGCCCCAAGCCTGTTTTTCAGGTCTCAGGCTCGAAAATGACATTTCCAGAACAAATGACCATATCTTCCCTTCCAAAAGGGGAAAATTAATAATCTTTTTTCTCAAAGTAATGATAAACCTGTGAGTTGGATGTAGAAAAGTCAGAATCAATATAGATGTTTTTTATTTTAAAGAAAATTCAGATTGAACATAGTAAAAAAGTGTAAATTATAGTGTCCGTCCAAAAATTATGTTTTACTTATTGAAAACTACCCTTGGATGATGGGTTAGCAGACTAAAAGCTTTAGGAATCCAAAGTACAACATATAATAAGTATCCTGTATCAAGATTGATGCAAAACAAGTTACATTTTACCTTTTTAGAGAGGTTTAGCAAAAACAAACCACTTCTGGGGTCATTTGGGTGGATTTTCTATATCTCTGGCCCCCTTGGTCGATTTTGCTGATTGACATCTCTTTTTAACTGTCAGAGCCAATGGAATCGAGGGAAAGTTCCACATACACACACAGATTACCAAATAAGGAGTGAGAGAGACGCGTAGCAAAACCGGAAGCTGCGCTAACCTCTGGTGGCTACCATTAGCAGCACATTTTTCTTCTCCGATTTTTGCATAAAAATGGAGTTATGGATTATCAATAATTTTTTCAAAGTGACAGACACATTGGATTAACCTATGGATTAACCTTCAGCCGCGTTTTTTCTCGTTTAATGCCATTGAACACAACTTTTGATCAGAATAACAGCTAAGGTGAGCATATCTCCGTGTTTTGCTAACTAAAGCTACTCGGTGTTGTCTGTATTTGCTTCCCTGTCACGAGTTCTGATCGCTCAGTGATGATCCTTATATTTCTATAATCTGTGGACTCTCAGGATGTTATCTAAACTTGTTTGTGCTGATCCAATAAGTATATCGATCGGTATGGCTAGAGTTCTGTGCTAACGGCCTTAAGATTTTTCGCTCGTGGCTAATTCAGAGGCTCGGCGTTAGCTTTGTGGTTTTTTTTTGCAAAAAAAAAAAAAATCAGTTAGCTGAGTTTCTTCCCGTTACATGGATATAAAACATTCATAGTTTCCCTTATGAAACAAAAATATATTGTAATATATGGTAAATATAATACAATATACTGGATCATACATTTCCATATATGGGAAAGTAGTCCTTATATTTTTAAATATATTGCAATATATGCATGGACCATGTATGGCTATATATTGATACATATAAAAATATATATATATTGCAATGAAAACAAAACTGCACTATACATTTTTATATGTAATAGTTTTATTGAAAGACTCATTTATCTTTCATGAGTTACACACGATTACATAATATTGAACAGATATATATGCATATATATATAAATATGCATATATATATATACACATTATATATATATGCATATATATACACATATATATATATATATGCATATATGCACGCATATATATATGCATATATGCACGCATATATATTATATGCATATATTACGGCCGACCGGCTATTTGGAATGGAATGCAGCCCATCCACGGCTCCTGAGAGGGACAGGCTGAGACAGGGTGGATTGTCTGACAGCGTTATTCAGTCTATCCAGGCAGCTAGAGCAGAATCCACCACAGCCTGTTACAGGCCAAGGTGGCTGAGATTCCAGCATTGGTGTGAGGAGCGGGGAATAGAGCCCCTATCTTGTGAGTTGGGCTCTATTTTATCCTTCTTACAGTTACTGGTGGACAGAGGGCTGGCGCATTCCATAGTGGAAGTGTATGCAGCAGCCATCTCGTCCTGTCGTGAGGGTTTTTGGTGGCAGGTCAGCCTTTAATCAACCACTGATGTCGTGGTTTTTACAGGGGGTTAGGAGACTGCGCCCTGTAGTGCACGTCTCCACCCCGCAGTGGGACCTGCCCCTAGTGCTCGAGGCTATATGAACAGCGTCTTGGTCGACGCCAGGCCCCTTTATAAGGTTTTATCTCTTGGACATGTCTGGCTCTTTCTCCTCGTCTGTGCTTGCTGGGGCAACACAGGATTTGTAGGGGGGGGGTCAGTTGGCATCTGACCCCCTCCCCGGACGTGATGCGCCTTTCCTGGGCCCTCTGAGGGTCCCGGGATAGGCAAGGGGCGCGCTGGCCCGTTACGGGGCGGAGGGGCTGCCCCCCCACATTTTTAGTCCTCTCACACTCTGCACGGGGTCAGTGCTTGAGTGTGAGGCATGGGCGCTGGCGCTCTCCCTGTTATCCTTAGGGATTCAGGAAGGCAGGTGCGTAGTAAGCCCATACGGGGCCGAGGGGGCTCTCCCCATCCGTCTAGGGGCGGGGGGGGGGGGTCCCCCGGCACTGTTTTTTGAGCACACTTTCTGCGAGGTAAGCGCAGCAGGTGTGCTCTGTCAGCCACAGCCCAGATTTCTCCTCGGTCACAACCGGGTTAAGGGAGAGTGTGGGGCAGCAGCTGCTGACCAGAAAAGCCGGTCAGGGGCAGTAGGGTGGATTGGTGTTGGACGACAGTGCGCATATACATCAGGGCTCCACCCACTGTACCCATAGAGTCCAGTAGAGGGCGGAGCCTGTGAGACATATAACGGGGGGTTACGTATTGTAACCCTAGTTATATAAGCACAGGCGGAGCCCTCTACTCAGGGCACTGTCTGTCCTATTCCGCTCGCTGAAGAGAGGTATTGGATGATAGTCAGGAGGCGAGGCCTCCTTTTATACGGTGTGATGCGCGCGCATTCAGGTAGTCCCCCTGGGCCGGCTACGTCTATAGAAGTCTCAGTGGGAGAATGCACGCGGGATAAGGTAGTACCCATAGAGTCCAGTAGAGGGCTCCGCCTGTGCTTATATAACTAGGGTTACAATACGTAACCCCCCGTTATAGCTACTTGATTTTAGATAAGTTAAGTTAAGTTAAGTTAAAGCCTTTTATTGTCATTGTACACAGAGTATAACGAGATTCAGAGTGCAACTCTGTCCGGTGTGCAAAAAATACAAACACATACAGAACACTAAAAAACACGGCAATAGGACAGACAACATAAACAATCAAACGGAGGAATAAATAGTTAAAATATTGATATAAAAATAGTATATAAAGTGCATTAAAAGTGTGTGTATGTGTGAGAATGGTTATGGTTATTGCATTATGTGTGGTGGTTAAGCAGCCTGTCGGCCCAGGGGTAGAAACTGTTTTTGAGTCTGTTTGTCCGTGACTTGAAGCTCCTGTATCTTCTCCCAGAAGGCAGGAGAGAGAACAGTCTGTGACCTGGGTGAGAGCTGTCCTTAATTATTTTGTTAGCTCTGTTGCGGCAGCGGGAGGTGGAGATGTGTTCCAGAGAGGGTAGGGGGCAGCCAATGGTTTTCTCTGCCATCCTGATCACTCTCTGCAGGGCTTTCTTGTCCGCAGCTGAGCATCCTGCATACCACCCAGGAGTTTTGAATAAACAATTCAAAAGACAAAATCAACTAAATGTATTGAAAGACCAATCTTTATTTTAAGGTGCCTTTTATTTAAACCTTAAGATGTGAGATATTAGTTATATATATAGTATTGACAATAAAAAAATACTGAGCAACTTTAGTTGAGTTAACTTTATATTTCTTATTGTCTAAAAAGCATTTATTACACTCATTTTTCCCTCTCTCATATTCACAGTGTGTACCAATTGAGACTGTTTAATGTTTAATTTAGATTTGATTATTAGGGCCCGAGCAGGGAGCGCTAGGACCCAACGGCGTCCTAGCACGAAGTGCGAGGAACCTATTGTTTTCCTACGTATTATTATTATTAGGAATCATATTTCCTGTTTTTGAGGCCTTTAGGACGCTTCAAAAGTTGTATAATTTTGCACGGACGCCAGGACCGGTAACAATTACAACATTCTGGAGTCAATGGGTTAAAATATTCCAACCTGCTCACTAGCGCCACCTATCAAAATCCATTTCGGAATAAATGTACAAAGTCGCACCGTAACTCCAAATGACCTGACATTTTGCACACTTATCCGTCTCGACCTGCTCTACAAATAATCCTCTTGGAACCCTAAGCTCCGCCTACATTATCTTTATTTAAATTAGCATAATGTTCAAAACAGTGAAATATAAACTTAAATTTCAATTTTTTGTTTTTCAACACCAAACTTCGTATACAGTATCGGTGGAGGGTCAGACACATTACCGTAGAAAATGAGCATGTTAAGACGATAAATATTGCCACCATGAATCAAAACGTACTTGCAAAAAGGCGGGGCTTAGAAAAAATGCTCATAATTCAGCAACAATGTATCCATATATCACAGATTTTGGTGGATAGGTTCAGTCTGTCTTGGGGAATAGGCACACCAAAGCATTTTCATTTTGGACTATAGGCGGCGCCAAAAACACCACCAATTTATAACTCAAGAACGGATGGACGAATTTTTTTTTTTTTTTTTACACATACTCTGGGGATGACTACGAACTCGGATGTAAAGTGTGGCAACAAATTCAGAATGTGGGCGTGGCCTATACATTTTTTAAAATTGCAATAGCATAAAATGAGCTTCGGACGCAAAACTTGGGCACACGTCAGAGCCCACGACCTTTTCGAGAATGTAAAAAAAAAACGTAATCTTTCAAAAAAACTGCTCACTAGCGCCCCCTATTGTGTGGTAGTCACATATAGTTTCTCAGAACTTCACGGATTTTGGCACAGACATTCCTCATGGAATTGCGGACATATTTGTAAATAGCTTCCATAAGCCCCGCCCCCCAGGAAGTCGGCCATTTTGAAAGATGTGCGTTTTTCATGCATTTTAAGCACATTCTTGCGAACTCCTCCTAGGGGAATGATCGGAAAAATTCCAATCCAGGACAAGTTCAGCCCTATCCAATATGATTTTTTAAAAATCACTCGTGGAGGTCGTAAGCTAACAGCGAATACACCATTTCTCACGATTTACATGTCGCAAATTGCTCCAAACTGCTCGCATATAGTTTTTCCGATATTCACGAAATGCTGTATACCCATTGCTATTATGATTGCACACATATTTCAGATTGCTTTTCATTAGCCCCGCCCCCCAGAAAGTCGGCCATTTAGAAAAATGTGCGTTTTTCATGCATTTTAAGCACATTTTTGCTAATTCGTCATAGGGAAATGATCGGAAAAATTCCAATCTAGGGCAACTTAAGCGCATATCCAATGTGATGCTACATTGCGAAGGAATAGTCGATCGCTGGAACATGGACCTCGTAAGCTAACGGAGAATGTACCATTCAGGGGAGATGGTAAAGGGCAGAAAGTCTGCACAACCCACTGCACCACACGCCACGATTACTGCTCCTCCAGACAGCCTCCGCCATAATCGATCATCAACGAGCCTTTACAGAAATTCCATTTCCTTCCAGGCGGCGCGCCCACATCCGTTTCCGGGTCGCTGCCGGAGGACCTGGGACTCCGGGACGCAAACATTTGACAAATGACAAACGGCTCATTTCGGCGGACTCGCGCGCGTCTGCTGGACGCCGGGACGACCGGCGACACTCCCCTACAGGTGCTCGGACACGAAGGCCCGCCCACAACTGCGTGCACGTCTGTGACCGCAGTTTTAATTACATTGAAGACTGTTTCCCTTTTTTTAAGAAAAGCATCGAAAAATTATCGGAATCGCAATTCTTGACTTGGTATCGGTATCGAAACCAAAATGTTGGTATCGTGACAACACTAGCATCAAGTACTTGGCTTGAAATTGCATTGAGAAAGACAAGCTCTTGGGAACACACAAATTCCAGATAGTCCATATCAAGGGGAACTCGATTAAGCCACATATTTAGTCGGGTTTCAAGCCTTTGGAATAAATGGTCCAGCAGCAATTCCTGAAAAATAAATATCCATGAGTTATTGGTATTCTGTCAGTCTTCAAGAATACGCATTTTTCCCATTCCACATTAAACGTTATAGATAGCTCCGCCGAAAAAGTGTAACCAAAATATAACCCCCGCCCCCTCAATCACAATAATAATATTCAAAGTAACAACCTGCAAATTTCGGTTTCTCCCGATGCAGCCGAGGAGCTTTCTCACCACAGTTTCAATGTCTTTACAATTTACAAAGGCCTTAAAAACACAGCAGGAGCCCAAGACAATGATAAAACTTGTCATTATTTCAGTACAGTTCAATTGGTTTTATTTTCATAAACGGTTATCAACCGTTAGTGCCAAAGCAGTAGGCTATAATATATTAATTACTGCTGTATAGACTAAAACCACTACTTGTTTAGCAAGCATAAACTCAACAAAGCTAGCATTAGCTGGCTAACTGACGTTATTTTACCGCTAAACTGCACGATATAAAACTGTGGTCTTCAAAGCGGATTTAATCCTGAATCACAATAATAATATTCAAAGTAATACTGGGGAAGTAATGGGCAAAACTTACCGTTGATTGACGCGCCATGTCAGCGGACAGGTAGCGACACGGACCGTTAGCCCCGCAGTCATCCGGTTCGACCTGACTATGGCTGTGACTGTGTGACTGACCCGAGCTTGTGCCTCGTCGTTCTGATAGCTCCGCCCCTTCGCTCCCCCCCCATATCTACAGGTGAAAATTACTTTTGCGACACATTCATCGCAAGAAGTGTAGCAAAAGTCAAGGCTGCAGATTCGTGGATTTATACTGCCATAGAGCAGATTCGTGAAGTTGTAATGACTGATTTGAGAGGTTGTAATAACCAAGTTGCAGTTGAAATGGAAAATATATTTAAAAAATATATATTTTTCTGCAAGTGAACATTTCATCACTCATTCTCGTTCATTTTTTTCCTACAAGCTACAAAACGTTTTTTTCTTCTTCTGTGACTTCAAATGTGGTTCACAGATACGTGGATATTTTATACAAGTGTAAATGTATGCACACAAGCTCAGATTTTTTTTCTGCAAGTGCTCACATCAGGTTTTACACGCTCTTGCATTTTGCACCATATCTACCTTCATAACAAGCCACATCAGAGGCACACACACACAAACACACCCACACACACACACACCACACACACACACACACAACACACACACACACACACCCACACACACACACACACACACACACACCACACAACACACACAAACACACACACACACACACACACACACACCACCCACACACACACACACACACACACACAACACAACACCACCACACACACACACCACACACAACACACACACACACACACACACACACACACACACCCCACACACACACACACACACACACACAAACACACACCACACACACACACACACACACACACACAACACACACACACACACACACCACACACACACACACACACACACACACACACACACACCATTGTCTTCAACATACTGAACCTTTTGCTCCTCGTCGCTTCAACCAGATCTGGTGTATCCTCACAATAATGAATTAAACAAAGACAAATCCATTCCCATTGGATAAATGAAAAGCACATTTAAAATGTGAATGAATGCTTGTTTGCATCCACTACTGTTATGCAGTTATTGGGAGATGTTCATGGAGGTAAGAAGTATGTTGCTACACGTATCCAATGAGAAATCTATTAAACCATTGCAAAAGAAGAGGGCACAACAAGAAGACATAATTAAAGCAACACACTCTCACTCCATAAACGTCCAGGAGCGACGCTTGGTCAGGGTCCCGTGGCGTCCAGTTGTGACGCGCCAAGGCTCCTTCAGCTTCATAAACAGACGCAAAGAGCTTTCAACTGATTGCAATGTATTCCATCGGCGGCGGGATTTGACGCTTAGGAAGCACTGCATTCGTTTGTGTCTGCGGCTGTTAAAGGCAATGTGAGCGTCCATTCCCATTGGATAACGGAGAATTGTACACCCGGAAGTAAGTATTCCCCTTACTGTCGATTGATTTGACAGTGATATCTCCACTACTCATCAACTCAAAAACACCAGATTATCTTGTTAATTAAACGACATTGATAGGTTTTAGTGTGTGTACAATGCTTTTGTGACGTTTTCCCCTTCAATTCTGAGAAACAAGTCGTTTTCTATGAGTTTTGGATGGCTGAAGACATTACATTACCCACAATCCTCTGTAGCAACCATAGACTGTATATTGCAACAGGCAACAGCTTCGGTTCATGTTAATTTACAAACTCTTCAACTACAACCGTAGTTATATTTAAAAACATGTTAGAAGGCCTGACCAAATACTTTAATGTAAATTAAAATGTAAATGTGAAGGAATGTGTGTATATTAACTGTGGGTTTTTCTCTGGAAGTTTTTCCTTGTACGATGTGAGGGTCAAAGGACAGGATGCCGTTTTTCTCATACTGATATTCCGCTATGCACGCTGGGATTTAGTGTTTATGCGATGTGAAATCCGAAAACATTGAAAAAAAAAATTAAATAATACATTATTCCGAGTGTGCTTGCTTTTCTCTTTGAAAGTCATCACATAACGGCATTGTAATACACGTTTCGGCTGCATTAAATATGACATATCTGCCGTAGTTAACTCTATGTATAGAGCCCTGATGACAAGACTTCTAGACAAACAGGAACTGCCGCCAAAACTGAAAACTTGACGTGGATCTTAAATATATAAGCAATTAAACAACATCTTACATTTATTTTCACACAATACGTCTCCTTGCAGTATCAACACTAATTCGGCTGACTTTTATATTTGATCCAATTGGTAGATAGGCTGTATTTACACCATAACGGTGCACAGCTGATAGAAAGGCACATCTAGTGGTTAAAGCACGTTATTGCATTTTATAATTTTATTATTAGATATGAATAGGATCCCTATAAAGTATATTCTTTACTCGTCGTTATTCTCTACTAATAGTTAAATTAAAGACTGTATATAATGAATATTTTGCACATCCCATTCAAGATTTCAAGATTTTCTAAGGTTTATTGACATATCATATTATACACAACTACGGTGTAGTTATGCAATGAATGAAAAACTTGGGTCGCAGGTTCCTCAACAGTGCATTACAAGACATCTATCAATATGTGTGTACCTCCACCATTACATTGTCATATTCTGCAAATGTCTTATACTATCTACATACATCTTATAAGAGTATAATACATATGTATAATATCAGTTAAAATAAGTGCTTAAACATAGTTAACATTGCAGGAAAGCAATATATTAGACGTTAAGTACTTTGTCAGGCTTAATATTTATCTGTAGATACAAATTTCACTGTGTGTGCTGTGTGCTCTGCATGTGTGACCATCAAGAGGGTTTTCATCCCTCCCTTTCATCTTCTATAAACTTTTTTCTTATTTAAAAAAGAAGACCTTAACCTAAAGTATTCTTTAATGTTTAAATAATACGGTGGCCCGGAAGTGCAAGACACCACAGCATTTCACAAAACACCACAGCATTTCACAAAACACTACAGAATTTCAGAAAACACCACAGCATTTCACAAAACACTACAGAATTTCAGAAAACACAACAGCATTTCACAAAACACCACAGCATTTCAGAAAACACTACAGAATTTCAGAAAACACTACAGAATTTCAGAAAACACCACAGCATTTCAGAAAACACTACAGAATTTCAGAAAACACTACAGAATTTCAGAAAACACCACAGCATTTCAGAAAACACTACAGCATTTCACAAAACACCACAGCATTTCAGAAACACCACAGCATTTCAGAAAACGCTGCAGCATTTCACATTGGACGGAAAGGGTATTCCTTTAGGGAGAAACTTCTTGTTTGTGATTGGACAGAGCCAGCCAGAGAAGCACTGCTGTGATTGGTTGTTTTTGCTGCCAGTCAAGAAATGACGCTTCGTGATTGGTCAGCACCCGACAGCGCAACATGTCCCAACACATCAACCGTTAGCTGTTAGCACTCAGAGCTCACAGCTCCTCATATCTGTTCAGAAAAGTTAAACAAGTACAAACCACAGACTGTCTATGTCATGGCGAATACAGTCGCTGCTTTATTTATGTCTGTATGACGCTGTTGTGAGTGTGGACGGAGCAGCTACAGGTTAGTTTAGCCTGATCGATCCGCCCCCTCTCCAGCACGTCTTGTTTGAATGACAGGAGTAAACACTGACAGCTGCGGTGAAACTCGAGCGATTAGAGCGATGCGAAAAAAACATGAATTAATGCTTTATTAATTCATGGTTTTTAAGGGGCTTATCTCCATGTAAATACTATGGTAGACTACCCAATATTCGCATCGCTCTAATCGCTCGAGTTTCATCGCGGCTGTCAGCTGTGTTTGCTCCTGTCATTCAAACAAGACGCACTGGAGAGGGGGCGGGGCGTATCTCCATGTAAATCCTATGGGAGATACCAACTACAACTAAATGAACATATTGACCGTGACCGTGACAGGCTAAACTAACCTGTAGCTGCTCCGTCCACACTCACAACAACGTCATACAGACATAAATAAAGCCGACTGTATTCGCCATGACAGAGACAGTCTGTGGTTTGTACTTGTTTAACTTTTGTCCAGTTTCTGAACAGATATGAGGAGCTGTGAGCTCTGAGTGCTAACAGCTAACGGTTGAGGTTGGGACATGTTGCGCTGTCGGGTGCTGACCAATCACGAAGCGTCATTTCTTGACTGGCAGCAAAAACAACCAATCACAGCAGTGCTTCTCTGGCTGGCTCTGTCCAATCACAAACAAGAAGTGTTCTCCCTAGAGGAATACCCTTTCCATCCAATGTGAAATGCTGTGGCGTTTTGTGAAATGCTGTTGTGTTTTCTGAAATGCTGTGGTGTTTTGTGAAATGCTGTAGTGTTTTGTGAAATGCTGTAGTGTTTTGTGTAATGCTGTAGTGTTTTGTGAAATGCTGTAGTGTTTTCTGAAATGCTGTTGTGTTTTGTGAAATGCTGTAGTGTTTTGTGAAATGCTGTAGTGTTTTCTGAAATGCTGTTGTGTTTTGTGAAATGCTGTAGTGTTTTGTGAAATGCTGTGGTGTTTTGTGAAATGATGTGGTGTCTTGCACTTCTGGGCCACCGTAAAATAAAGCATTATTAGTTTGTCTGTTTTGCACATCCTCCTATTAATATCTAATAATTAGGGCTGTCAAGTTAACGCGTTAATAACGCGTTAACGCAAAAAAAAATTAACGCCACTAATTATTTTAACGCGATTAACGCATGTGTATTTTTTGTCCTCGGCCGCCGTAGTTTTCAGAGCGCATCGAGTGTAAAATACCATCGACAAGCTGATGCTGACAGCCCCGCTCCTGCCACCCGCTTGTGGCAGACCACACTACCACGCTCACTGGCAGGCCCGGACTGGCCATCGGGAGGACCGGGAAGGAGTGTGTATGTGTGGCGCGACTCGCGCGAGCGAGGCACACCTTACGTGTTGTTGTTGTTAGCATCTGGTGCTAGCTAGCTGCGCTGACGGATATAAGGAGCTGTTTCAATGACATTTCGCCGACAACTGCGCCGAGCACTTGACTTTATGCAGGTAGCCAGACAGTGGGACATTGTATGAACAGTCAGCACACTCAGCACGGATAGTGCGCGCAACATGATTGCAGCGTCCAGGCAGCTCCCATTCGAGCATATATGCCTTGAGCTGCACATAGCTCCAACGATCCATCACAGTGTCTCTCCACACACACACACACACACACACACACACACACACACACACACACACACACACACACACACACACACACACACACACACACACACACACACACACACACACGGTTCCAGGTTGAATTGAGGCGAATATTTGTAATGTTCAGAGGTTGTTGTGTTTAATATTCATGAGAATTTGTCATTGTTCAAATGATAATAAACAAACATATAAAGCATATTTGTCCACTCATATGTTGATAAGAGTATTAAAAACTTGAAAGATATCCCTCTAAAGTAATTTAGAACAGATAAAAAATGTGCGATTAATTTGCGATTATCGCGATTAACTATGGACAATCATGCGATTAATCGCGATTAAATATTTTAATCGACTGACAGCCCTACTAATAATACAATTATAAAATGCAATAACGTACTTTAACCACTAGATGTGCCTTTCTATCAGCTGTGCACCGTTATGGTGTAAATACAGCCTATCTACCAATTGGATCAAATATAAAAGTCAGCCGAATTAGTGTTGATACTGCAAGGAGACGTATTGTGTGAAAAGAAATGTAAGATGTTGTTTAATTGCTTATATATTTAAGATCCACGTCAAGTTTTCAGTTTTGGCGGCAGTTCCTGTTTGTCTAGAAGTCTTGTCATCAGGGCTCTATAAATAGTTAACTACGGCAGATATGTCATATTTAATGCAGCAGAAACGTGTATTACAATGCCGTTATGTGATGACTTTCAAAGAGAAAAGCAAGCACACTCGGAATAATGTATTATTATTTTTTTTTAAAATGTTTTCGGATTTCACATCGCATAAATACTAAATCCCAGCGTGCATAGCGGAATATCAGTATGAGAAAAACGGCATCCTGTCCTTTGACCCTCACATCGTACAAGGAAAAACTTCCAAAGAAAAACCCACAGTTAATATACACACATTCCTTCACATTTAAATTTTAATTTACATTAAAGTATTTGGTGAGGCCTTCTAACATGTTTTTAAATAACTACGGTTGTAGTTGAAGAGTTTGTAAATTAACATGAACCGAAGCTGTTGCCTGTTGCAATATACAGTCTATGGTTGCTACAGAGGATTGTGGGTAATGTAATGTCTTCGGCCATCCAAAACTCATAGAAAACGACTTGTTTCTCAGAATTGAAGGGGAAAACGTGACAAAAGCATTGTACACACACTAAAACCTATCAATGTCGTTTAATTAACAAGATAATCTGGTGTTTTTGAGTTGATGAGTAGTGGAGATATCACTGTCAAATCAATCAACAGTAAGGGAATACTTACTTCCGGTGTACAATTCTCCGTTATCCAATGGGAATGGACGCTCACATTGCCTTTAACAGCCTCCGACACAAACGAATGCCGTGCTTCCCTAAGCGTCAAATCCCGCCGCCGATGGGAATACATTGTAATCAGTTGAAAGCTCTTTGCGTCCGTTTATGAAGCTGAAGGAGCCTAGGAGCGTCCCAACTGCACGCCTCGGGACCCTGACCAAGCGTCGCTCCTGGACGTTTATGGAGTGAGAGTGTGTTGCTTTAATTATGTCTTCTTGTTGTGCCCTCTTCTTTTGCAATGGTTTATAGATTTCTCATTGGATACGTGTAGCAACATACTTCTTACCTCCATGAACATCTCCCAATAACTGCATAACAGTAGTGGATGCAAACAAGCATTCATTCACATTTTAAATGTGCTTTTCATTTGGATGGTTTTAAATTTAAAGGTCAAGCCTTGTTTGCCCAGCTTTCTAAAAAACTGGATTTTGCCTCAGCCTGTCCTACCCTCTGTTTCCATGCCATCAATTTAAGACTTTTTGATACATTTTTTAAAAGATGTTTTACTTTTTCTCCAATGTTTGATTTAAGGCAGGGGTGTAAAACTCAAATACACAGTGGGTCAAAATAAAAAAATCTGTACTAGTCGAGGGCCGGACTGGTTCAATGTTTATTGCAGAATTTATTGAAATGAACTTATTGCACATATTAAACCTGGAACTAACAAAGCTTAAATGATTGCCTATAAAAACAACATTAAACATTAAATAATCAGTTGCATTCATTTCTTATGGCTCTATCTGCAGCTTTTCCGGAGTCATTTCTTATGATTACATTTTTCCACAGGCCAACAACAGCTTCAAGAAAACAATTTCCCTCAAAGAACAAACCAAACATGTCCTGTTGTCGCAAGAAAAAAGTGCAGAAGGAAACATCCATGTAAACTCAGTGTGCTGCTCTGTGATGCTAGTTCAAGCCAGATACTTGGCATCTCATCTTGGGTGCAAGGTCATCAATGTTTGGGCTCAGGCTCTGAGCGGAGGAGACCCTCAGGGTGGAGTGAAGGTGTGCGTGCTATATACCGGAGGGCCAGATCTAATAGTAATTAGAAATGATCCTGCGGGCCGAAAGTAAATCCACCAAGGGCCTGATTTGGCCCCCGGGCCTTGAGTTTGACATGTGTGGTTTAAGGTGAGATGAGTAGAACATGCTTGACATGTTAGGAGTTAAAAGGGAAAGATCAAATGGACTTGGCATCTTTTTATTTTGTTATTTATATTCCACATCTCCACAATAAATAGAGAATGCATGGAAATGTATTTGACACTATATAAATGACCTTGTGGAGGACCCCCAGATGCTTTGAATTGTATCTATAAACCCCTGGACTTTGTGTTACAGAAACATGTTGGTTCATGTAAATAATATGACTCAATTGCTATTCAATACAAATAAAGGCATAATATTTCAAATTGAAAAATCTTAATATTTGAAAAATGTGTAATTTAATTCGAAAAAAATCATAATATTTTATAATAAGTGTCTACATAAAGTCTGCTGGTATCCCACTGTGAAATAGGAGAAACAAAACCACAAAGATAGATTTGTTTTCCACTCAGGGAACATGAGGGAACCCTCTATAGAGCCCTTGGTAATAATATTTCATTTATAGTGTACGCTAATATCAGATTAGTGCAGGGGACAGTTTTAGATAATCAGGATAAGTATTAGGGAATGCTTCTTTCACTTATTAAGAAAGCCTCTTGTTTCTATAAAACACTATGAGAGGCTACAGACTTCAATTATCTCAGTATTTTAATATATGGCCGTTATTTAATATATGTAATAATACTAGGTTAGCCATAGTCTCCCTAGTAACGGAGCAGCTACTGTATGAAAGCCCGTCACCATGGCAACACGTCAGACCTGGCTGGGAGTCCTCCGGTGAGTGAGAGATAAATCTATAAATGTCAATATAAAGTCGATTTCAGAGAGAGAAAGTAATTATATTGACATTCAGAGTAATTATTGATATGTTCTGAGATATGTGTGTCAATATTGTCTTTTTTTAACATGTTAATATAGATATAAATCTTTGATTCAGGTCAAAGTTTAACTGTTGGTCAGATAACGGTTATTGAGTTCAGCTAAAGTTTATTAGCAGCCTCTTTACTGACAGTTTACTTTGATAATAGTTTCATTTTACACTGAAGAGTGTTCCTGAGACCGGGCTCGTATGTTTTAATTGTTTTAATTGTAAGAGCCGAAAGCTAGATAGTTAAATGTATAGCTAACGCTAGCTAGTTCAGTAGATAACTATAGCTAGCTACCATGCTAAAGCTCCCCGGAACTGCGCCGGCAGTTGAGCCCATATATGGAATGTAGCGACCAAACAGTTTCAGTGACGTCATTTTGGCCCAAAATACCTTTTCTCATTGACTTACATTGGGAAAGAGACGTCTGTAAATCAGCGTATATCTTTATTTCAGCTAAATAAAATACCCAGCACGAAACACTTTATAGCCCTTCTTTAAATCAGTAGGGTCTAAAAGTTGTTTAATGTGTTAAAAGCTGAATCCAGAGTTATTAGGCTTGTTTGAGACGAGCTGCGGCTCGCCTCGAAAGTAGACGAGAATAGCCGATTGCAGCCGAGGGAGGTCTCAAAAAGCTCGCCTGAAGTCGGACAGCTCGGAGTCGGCTTCTTCTTCTTCTTCTCTCGGTTTTTGGCAGATTGCAAACAACTTTAAGGTGCATACCGCCACCTACTGTACAATAGTGTGTATCACCATATCATCCTATCACCACTTGTGAATTATACCATGTACAGTATTTACGTTGTTTTAAATTCTTCCAATCAATCCTGTTTCACTCAAATACTTAAGAATGGCCTTCCTGGTAGCTCTTACCCCCTCACCTTCTGTCCCCAGTGTCCCCATCTGGCTCAACTCCCTTCCTGCCTCTCTGACCCTGTCTCTTAGTTTTCCCTCTCTGTTTTCTACATGTTGCAGTGTAATATGATGTGCTCCACATTTTCTTTCACTCCACACCCCCTGCATTCTTCAACTTCGCTTTTTACCATTATAACATTGTGCCGTTTAATCCTGTATGATCCAATCTGAGTCTAGTGATGATGATCTCCTCCCGTCTGTTCCTTTCTGTATAGATCTTTATTATGACTGATTTCTGTAACTTGTGGTATCTCCTCCCTTTCTGATCTTCCTCCCACCTTTTCTGCCATATTTCCATACCCTTCTTCTTAATTATTGCTTTTCCTTCTCCTTTTCCAAGTGAAACTGGTATTGCTATTTCCTTCTGTAACACATCTTTTGCTAATTTATCAGCATGCTCATTCCCTTGAACCCCGTCATGTGCAGGCACCCAGCATAACTGCACATCTATTCCCTCCTCTGAAGTCTCAGTAAGCAATGGTTGTTCAATAATGAAATCTTCTCTAACAGTTATTGTGGACTGTATGCTTTCCAAAGCAGAGAGTGAGTCTGCATATCACCACCCTATCAGGTCTGACCTCTTCAACCATTGTAGCCCAATAATTGCTGCAAGTATTTCTGCTGTATAAACTGATAAGTTATGTGACACTCGTTTGAGATTGATATTTGAATTCTGGGATATACACGCCTATCCCCACGCATTCTTGCTTCTTAGATCCATCTGTGTACTAAAGTAAACAGATATGGTTCTAAACTGTATTGAAGTAAACATGTATTATTTGAATTGTATTTTAGTAAACATGTATTGTTTGAACTGTTTTAAGTAATCACATATATACATATTGTATTCTCACTTACAACTCACGGACCCAGAGATCCTGTTACACACACATGCACCTCCTCCCACCAGCACACACACACATATTCTTTTCAAGGTTCTTTCTGGGCATCATTATATCTGTGCACAATGTTTGGTTGTCTGGGAAAGAATAGTTTGTGTGAAATATTCTTTGGGAAAGTAAAGGAGTGGATATCGGTGCAGAGATAAGATTGACTCTGCCCTTGTGAACTTCAGAATCTCACGTTCTGCTCAGAAGAAAACATACTTTTTCTCAGAACTCTGATTCGCTGTATTGGACCCGACCAGAAGTGAATCCAACCAGTAAAAATACCTGGGGGAGTGAGCAGCTCACACAGCTGCTCCCCACGGACTCTCTAATTCGCTTCGGAGTAAAATGGGAAGGAAGAAGTCAACACATGAATATGAATACTGTTGTTTATGCATGTAAAATGCTTCTTGTTTGCTGACTGGCTGGTCCCGATACCTGTATCGCACCGCAGTAGAAACCTGAAGTCCGGAGTACTCTGTAAAACTTGTATACGTGTTTGTTTCTTACCAGTAAAATCAGATTATTGTTATAACCTTTAATTCCGGTGTTTTGAATCCCTTTTTTATTAAATATAACCAGCCTCATCTAACGAACGGCGCGTAGCGGAGGGGGGGGGGGGCTTTAAAGCCAACCAAGGTGTTTGCTACAACAGTACATGTTGAGGTAATTGTAATACTTTTCATTCAGGTACATACTCGTTTTAATTCCCACTTCATTTATTTGCCACTCTTTTTTCCTTTCTATGAAACTCACATCTATGTTAGCTTCTGGGGAAAGCCATGGGGGACACTGCTAAATGGGCTTGCTTTGGCATCTTCATGGTCTCCACTCCATATGCCCTCGTTCTCTCCTTACTTGTCCAGCCAAACCCACGCCCCTGGAACTTTGTACAATCCTGTAGTATTCTGTTTGTGATATTTTCCTCTCCACTTCCTTGTAGCCTGACCCAGTAGGCCTATGACAGAGCAAGTTTCTCTCTTCTAAAGAATGCACAAATGTGTTTAATCGTTAATGTCAGATATGTACTAAGTAAATACATTTGTTCCTGCTCAAGATTAGATTAAACTTTATTGTTATTGCAGATTACAGGTACTGAGACAACGAAATGCAGTTTAGCTAACCAGGAGTGCAAAAAGCAGTAAAGTGAAAAGTAATGTACACAATCTACAGAATAAAATATAGAATGAATTGAATGATGAAAAAACAGTGAGGGGTATGAATACACTACACACAGTAGCCTATGAGCAGTATGAACAGTATTAACAGTGTGTATGAATATGCTAAGATATATAAAGTATGAAAACGGTAAGCAGTGCAAGTATAGTATAAAATATATAGATATTAATTTAATGATGATAAACATTGTGGAACAATGATGAAAAATGTGAATGGAAGTGGCGACGTAAAACTGACACAAACAACAACACACTTTTGCCGAGCCAATGGAGAGTTTCATCTCCAGCACGGGGTAAAACCCACCAATGAGCGCTCAGCGGGCGTCTTTGTCCCGCGAGATTTCAACGTCTCATGTAGGCGAGCCTCCAGAGCAAGTCGGACAAAATGTCTAACCATCATGCAACGTACTAGCAAGACGTTGATCGCAATTGCGCAGGTCTGCGCAGGTCTCGCTTGTCTCAAACAAGCCTACTTTCTCTCTCCATTCATCTGACTGACACAGGTTGCGGTCGAATAGTCCATTTAGCTTAGGAACCTTCCTAAAGGAGTGAAATGACCCGGAAGTACCTCAGTGGCAGCCATGATAAGTGCCGTTCGAATTCTCTAAATGAAAGGAAAGGAGGTTTCAAACTTCCTTTATAACCTCCTTTAGCTTAGGAACCACTGGACCTCCCTAACCGACCGAGGAGAAATGCTGCCCCACAATGCCTTGCGGCCGCGGCATTTGCCGTCACACAACAGTCGGCCGTTCACGGAAACAAACCGATTATGAACGAGAAATGATATCATGAAAGTTACGGTGCTTATTAAGCATTTTAAAACGTATGTGGTAAGTTGCCAAAGTGCTTTGTTTTGAACGTTCATCAGTATTATAATCAAAAAGAGAAATATGAACGTTAGTTTTTACTGAAATGATCAAATAAAGTTAACATTTCACAGTCTTTACTGAGCTGTGTGGGTTTGTTCAACTTTTAAAAGATGTTTGAATGGTGATATACACAGTGATAGATGTTAAGGACTAACGTTTATAATAAATACATTTGTATTGCTTTTAAGATCTTTTCATACAATCATACGTATTGGGATCATTTGTATTAATGTGGACCAGAGGGAGAGGGTGACGAGCATAAGTTTCACTTTCCTTTTTTATTTCAATTCCAACTTTGGTCATGAAGAATATGTTTCTCTGTTGTCCCCGTTCATAAAGCATAAAACAACAGCATCAGAGCACGGTGCAGAGTCTCTAGATGAGTTTACAGTAGTCCCTCGTTCTTATTAAACATCCATGTTGTAGTCCGCTGTATAGAAAACTGTAGTTTCCATAGTTTCCCGACAGCAGCAGGCGCACATTTATGACCTCCGCTGGCGCATCATAAACACGTCGGATAGTGAAAGTGCAGTCGGATTCTCTAAAGTACCGCAGTCTCTTCTCCTAAATCCTTTTGAATTCTCCTATCCACTATCCCTTAACCCGTGACGTTTCACTCCGAGGTCAAGGAATAGACGATATGGTTAGAACTTAGGAGCTGATTTTTGGACTATTCGACCGCAACCACAGAGCGGGAGATCAGAGGCGGGGCTTAAGATAAACTCAACTGCGCATGCTCTATGGGCCCACATCCGGGTACTTTCAGAGCCTACACTCGCTCCACTTTGGGCTTCAAGCGCCACTGAATAGCCGCGTTCACACCGGAGTACTTTTCACCGTACTTTTCGCCTTTAGTTCCGTTAGTACCCCTTATGTCGCGTTCACACCAAAAAGAGCACTTAATCTCGGGAATTTTTACCCCCATTTTTAGTGCCTGCTGAGAGATGGTACTTTCCTGGGGGAAAAAGTACCCCAGTTCTTATTGGCTGGGCGAATTGCAAACCACGCCCCGTACAACTCTGAAATGTTTTGTAGAGCCGCCATTTTATTATCCTGGCATTAGCATTATTAGCATTAGCATTCGCCCAGTGCACAAACGCAGAGAGACTAATTTATGGCAACACAAAATAAAACATGGGCGGTGGAGATGAGGAGGTGTCGGCGTTCTGGCGATTTACTCTGAAGGCTTCAGTAGAAGCTGCTGGGAGTCCCAGCAGCTTCTACTGAAGCCTTCCCCAACTCCGGGGACTTCCGGCCGGGGACTCCGGGTGGCAGTATACGCCGTGAAGTTGTTTGCGGCCTGCCAGTAAACCCAAAGCAGAAGAAGACGAAGTGACGTCAGTGGCTCATTTGCGTAATCTTCCCTCAGGGAAAAGTACTCCGGTGTGAACGCGATCTGTACTAAGTGTCCTGGGGTAATAAGTGCAGGGGCACTGAGTGCCGGCACTAAATACGGCAAAGTACTTGGTGTGAACGCACCTAATAACTCACAGGAATTAACGGAGTATCCAGTTCACTTATGCATCCTTTATATATCCATGAGCGT
>JAAOOA010000543.1:0-62500 GCA_012861695.1 Trematomus loennbergii | reverse complement strand
TTTTATTATCACAAAAAACTTATACTGTGTATCTAAGACCATTTACCATTAAAACACAAAGAAAAGAATGTCATTTTACTTTGCAAAAGCCTTAGTTTACATTAACTATCACATTTTTTGCCAAAAAAATCTGTAATTTTACAAGAAATCTTTTTCTTTTAACATATATTAATTGTTAGAATAGAGTTATACACCTCTAGAAAAACTGAATAAATATGTTTTTAAATGATCAAAAAAAAAGCTGAAAGAAAGAAGATTACTGTTACTGAAAAAATACCGTAAATTCAAGATTCAAGGCTTTATTGTAATTTGTACATTAGCTTCAGTGTAGACATGGCAATGCAAAACTGAAGTCACAGGCTCCTCCAACAGTGCAACATATATATAGAATATAGAACAAATAAAACAGATAAAATAGAATAGAGATAGTGCAAGAAGAGTCTATATGCAAGTAAATGGAATATGATTGCACTGCTGTACCAGGCCGTGATGCAGCCAGTCAGGATGCTCTCTTTGGTGCACCTGTAGAAGATGCAGAGTATCCTGGAGTCCATGTTGAACTTCCTCAGCCTGCAGAACAATTACATCATAATGTCCAGGGACTTTTCACACGGAGAGAAAACATGTTGAGAGGAAACTGCATTTTTTTAAAACCACCCATTCAAACAAATTCCAAACTTCATTGCATCACAACAGAAGGTGTTCATCTGTGGAATAATTGTAATGATGAGCTGAAATACTGTGCAACTTTATCTAAACTAAAACTCTTATTTAGAAACCAAATCCTGAATGGTTCTGAGCAGTAGCGTGGCGTGGGGAAAAATGTAGGGGAAGCCCATTTTTTTGGGTTGGGGGGGGGCGTCAATAACGTAACCAGATGAGTGATTACAGCGCCCAGTATCATTTTACACACATTTGTATCACACAGATGCAGGACTTGCACACGCCTGTTATCTAACCGACAGGTCCGCACGCACTCTCCAGCCGAAACTCTCTCGTCTTATTAATTTAAGCATTTTCTTATTAATTTATGCAGACACACCCAAATGCAATACCAGCCGCTCAATGCGCAGTGCAGATTCAGTAATGAATAAAAAGAAGGATTCATTCACAAAGTAAATCAGGAGACCTTTAAAGTTTTACGTTCACATCAAAGTATCAGTAGGCGTGTATGAAACACATGAATTCAAAAACAATTATGTACAGAAACATTTGCATGCGATAGTCCACCTTCTCTTCCCTTCCCTTTCTAACACACGGCAAGTGCAGCAACAGTCCTCGTCTCTGTAATTAGCTCAGTCCGTAGACCAAAAGTAACTAAAAAATATAAACAATCTCATCTATTCAGGTGATCGGGCCCTATATGGAATAAATAATGCTTAATTTGCTTGATAATTTCAAACGGCGGTGATGACAGTTACAGTAGGCTACTACATAAAACTGATGTTGATGTGATTTGATTGGATGGCAGTGTCCAATCAAATCGCCAGCCGCCAGCCGCCTCTGAAGGGAAGCCAGAGGCGGCTGGCTTCCCTTGGCATGGCCCTGACCAATCACAGGTTGGCAGGGGCATCACGTGGGCCTCATCTGATTGGTCAATCCCTCCATTTTTTTTCACCAAGGGAAGCCCGATCCGGCTGGCCTCCTCTCGCAACAGTGAATGCAATCTACTGTTTCACCATAACATCTAGAGGGGCGCTGTTTGTTTCACTCTTTGTAAAATACTCAATGAGAGTGGGGGAGAGACGGGCCGGCAGCAACACACAGCAAAGGAGAATTATCGAAACAAAACAAAGTGTTTTTATTTATTTATTTAAATTATAAATACAATCCGAAAAAACAGGGGAAGCCTGGCTTCCCTTGGCCTCCGGGAGAAAACGCCACTGGTTCTGAGCAGGACCTGTGAAGTGATGCTTGCTATTTCTTGTCGTTGTAAAAGTTATTTCTTTTTGGTTGTTTTGTACAAAAGAATGAATCCAATATCACAGATGCTGATGACGATGACCTAAACTTGTATTTTCATGGGGGGGGGGGTAGGACCAGAAACGTTTTTAAGCTTCTTCTTGCCCCTTTTGATCATTATAGAAACTTTGAGAATACATTTTTTTTACCTTGAACGTTTTTTTATTTTGCCCATCTTTGTTATAAATATTATTGTTTGTTTTGTTACTAACATGTTCAATAAATTGACTAATACAATTTTGTTTTTAAAGAGCCGCTGTTTTGGTGATGGTGTTAGTGTGATGAGTCCATGTCAGGTCCTCAGTGATGAGTCCATGTCAGGTCCTCAGTGATGAGTCCATGTCAGGTCCTCAGTGATGAGTCCATGTCAGGTCCTTAGATGATGTCAGGTCTTCAGTGATGAGTCCATGTCAGGTCCTTAGTGATGAGTCAGGTCCTCAGTGATGAGTCCATGTCAGGTCCTTAGTGATGAGTCAGGTCCTCAGTGATGAGTCCATGTCAGGTCCTTAGTGATGAGTCAGGTCCTCAGTGATGAGTCCATGTCAGGTCCTCAGTGATGAGTCCGTGTCAGGTCCTCAGTGATGAGTCCATGTCAGGTCCTCAGTGATGAGTCCATGTCAGGTCCTCAGTGATGTGGACACCGAGGAACCTGAAGCTGCTGACTCTCTCCACCGTAGTCCCATTGATGGCGATGGGGGCGTGTCCCTCTCCCTGCTGCTTCCTGTAATCCACAATCAGCTCCTTTGTTTTGCTGACGTTGAGATGGAGGTTGTTATCCTGGCACCAAGATGTCAGGTTTTCGACCTCCTCTCTGTACGCCCTCTCGTCGCCGTCGGTGATCAGGCCGATGACGGTTTGGTCGTGTCGTCAGCAAACTTCATGAAATCTAAGACCATCTACATGTAAAACACAAAGTAAACATGTCATTTTACTTTGCAAAAGCCCTAGTTTACATTAACTGTCCGATGTTTTGTAGAAAAAAATCACAAATATATATATATACAATATATTATTGAAAATAATATACATCACAAAAATAAAAACAATAAATAAATATATTTTAAGTAATAATAAAGCAGAATAGACCGGCAATGAAACATTTCAACATTTAACAATAGCCAACATTTGTTCAAAAGATAACAATTATAAACACTAAAGAAATCTACCAGTTATGTGCGTGCGTGTGTACATGACTGTGTGTGTGTTTCAACTCTCTCCATTCAAAGTCAGCGACGTTTGTAATTAATTAATGCACCTTTATCGAGTGCTGTTTTTGTTTGTATTCCTTCCTCTCCACTCTAGTCCCCTTGTCCGGATTGATCTTAGTACACTTACATGTAGTGTTTAATTACACATTCTGTGGATGATACAGCCATTAATTGTCTTTACAGTTATACAGCTTGAAGTCAAAGGGCAATGCTACTCTTAAATGTGCTTTTCATTAACTGTTATGATCATATCTGTACATTTAAAGCATTGGTTTGAATAGATTTTGTTATATAAAGTCGTCACTTGGCATCACTATCACACTGGACAGTATCACAGCAGGTCTGTAAACAGGAGCAAGCGGTCACTTGAAGATCATTTGAATGTGGGTAGCTACGAGTCCCATCTTGAGAGGTTTGTGTGTAACTGGGGCAGATGAGGTGCGTGTCAGTAGCAGAGTGAGCGGTGTAAAAGCATCGTAGTTAACCGAAATAAGTTTTAATGTGTTTGTTCACTGCAATAATCAAATAAAATAAAATAAAATCAAGGTTTATTTATAGAGCACATTTAAAAGCGATTTTTGGTCGGGCCAAAGTGCTGTACATGTAATAACTACAATCACATAAAAACACATTTCTATAAGCACAATAAAAGACAATAAATTACAACAGATATTTAAAAAGAAAACACAGGGAAAAGTCAGGAGTCGTGCTCCGCTCTGACTAAAAGGCCAGGGAGAAGAAGTGTGTCTTCTGTAGATTTAAAAACCCCTAGGGTCTGGGCCGACCTCACATGGAGGGGCAGAGTGTTCCAGAGCCTCGGGCCAGCTGCTGCGAAGGCTCGGTGCCCTCTGGTTTTAAGCCTGGTCTTGGGCACTACCACAGCAGCTGGTCAGCAGACCTTAAGGCTCTGGCTGGGGTGTAGCGCTGGAGCAGTTCAGCTATATAGGCCGGAGCCAGCCCATTTAGTGCTTTAAAAACAAATAAAAGGATTTTAAAATCAATTCGGAACCGAATTGGAAGCCAGTGCAGTGAGGCCAGAATTGGGGTGATGTGGTCACGCTTTTTGTGGCCAGTGAGTAGACGTGCAGCTGCGTTCTGGACTAGCTGCAGGCGTTTAATTGACGCCTGGTCCATACCCACGTACAGAGCGTTGCAGTAGTCCAACCTCGAGGTAACAAAGGCATTAATAACCCTTTCCAGGTCCTCAAATGATAAAACGACTTAGTCTTGGCCAATAGTCGTATTTTTAAAAAAAAGCAGGTTTTGACTACGCACCTGCAGCTCTGCCCGCTGTGAGGGACCGGTGAGCGGAGCAAAACACACCTTTAGACGTCACCTAACACATTTAGCTATGGCACTGTCGTATACATTGAATTATTCAATTTGATAATATGTCATCAACTTAGGCATCCCTCCCAAAAAAAAAAAAAAAAAAAAAATGTATACAACTATTCATAACTCATATTCGAATACCTGAATAATTTCGAATATTCGAATATTCGATTAATCGTTCCCATCCCTAGTTTATCCTTTTTCCGTTTTCTCTCTGCACGCCTGCAGGTGCTTCTAAGAGCGCGAGTACAGTCATTGAGCCACGGCTCTGAGAGAACTTTGGTGCGTCTAAGCGTAAAAGGAGCAACGGAATCCAGTATTAGTGTGCATGTCGAGTCAAACATGGAGATAAGCTCATCAGCACTAAAAACACAGTTCACCTCTAATTTACAGATAGGAGAAGCATTAAAAACATCAGAAAACTGTGAGGCAGTCAAGGGGTTAATCGAACGCAGACGACGCGCAGGGGCACGTGATTCGACTCCTGCGGAAGGGATCGAGGTTGTAAACAGAACTGGTAAATGGTCTGAGATACGCGTTGCTGCACATATTTCATCCACAGATACAGACAGTCCAAACGATAATACTAAGTCCAAAGTGCGTCCTTTTTCGTGTGTTGGGCCACGGACTGAACGAGACCAAAGGAATCAAGGAGATTTAAAAAGTCCCTAACCAGAGGTTTGGACTCGCAACACACATGGACATTGAAGTCTCCAAAGATCAAAACACGATCATATTTCACCATGATCCCGGACAGAAAGTCAGAAAAGTCAGTAATTAAATCCTTATTGCACTTTGGCGGACGATACACGACTGCGCAGAGTATAGGCGAGGCCGGGTTCAGTTCAAAAAGCTGCAACTCAAAGCTAGCGTAGCTAGTTACAGGGTGAAGCAATCGGCATTGGAGGCTAGCTCTAAACACTGATGCTATGCCCCCACCATGGCCGGTGGCACGGGGGGAGCTGAAGAATGTAGTCAGGAGGAAGAAGTTCAGAGAATGGTGTATACTCGCCAGCGTGGACCCAGGTCTCCGTCAGAAACATACAATCCAGTTCATGAGAGGTGAAGAAGTCGTTTAGCAGGAACGTTTTGTTTGCTATCGACCTAGCATTTAGCAAAGCCATGCAAAGTTTTCGCTCCGGGCTTGCCGAAGGTGTAGTGCGTCTCAGCTGACGAAGATGTGCGTGTTGAACGCCGCGGGCCGGGAGCAGTCAGTCGGGCAGGAGGAGCTGCCAGCGGGCCCAGCAGAGTCTGCAGCTCCGGAAAAACATGGCGTGCAGCGGGAGGGCCATGACATCCGAGGCGTGGATAAGTCCCAGGAGAAGCCGTCAGGTATGCCTTAAGATGGACCAGTGCACCACCACGCTTTCCCCCTCGTCTAAAGCGCTTTCGGCGAGGCAGGATGCAGGGCAACCAGCGCAGGTAGGTGGGAATATTCTACAGTAGAGGGGGGGGGGGGGGGGGGGGGGGGGGGGGGGCGATTTATGGTTGCCAGATGTAGGTTTGGGCAGCAATATCAACTCCAGTGAGGGTCTGAGGTGGAGGAGAGCTTGGCGATCGTAAAGCAAGCAGAGCAGAGACATTCTGACAAACATAAAACAAAAACAGGATAGCTAAAGGTAGAGAGCTTGGCGAGCGGCAAGCCGACACAGGCGCCATCTTGAATCACGTCATCCAGGTTTTCTTTTGTTGTCGACAAAGGGCCCTCTTCCGTCATTTTCATTGAGCTGAAGTAAACATACCACCGATTGGCTAAGAGTGAGTTTGGGCTTTTAGGGAGGAGCCAAAGCACACCACTGCAAGGAAAGGGTACGCTGAATTTACAACCCAAGACAAAACGAGAGCATAATGCGAAACAGAATGCAGCACAATAATCTTTTTATCTCGATTATCTTGTATTGTCAGGAGCACTTATCGTGTCTCAGAAATGTGCACAATCCTCTACTCTGTGGTTTAAGATGGAATTACTTAATTACAATTCAAGTCTTACCTCTGCAAGAACTCCAGGGTAGCTCCCAGTTCTGAGCGATAACTGATGTTGAGGCAGTAATATGCTGCAAACATCAGCATCAGGGTGTCGACAACATTCAGGACACTGCACTGACGATGTTCTGGTCCTCAGCTATCATGTAGTGTCCAGCTATCAGGGGAACTCCCTTAAGGTACACAACAGGAAAAAGTCACAAATCATTTATAAATCCAAAAAATATTTAGTGCAGATTGTTTTGTTTTTTTACTGGTGATCACATGGCCAATTGTATTTTAGGAATGATCAGCTCCTGCAGCTTTCTTTTCTTTCTTAAGTGTTTCCTAATGTTAACAGTGTAGAAATGTCACATCATAAAGGGATAGTTTGGGTGTTTAAAGTGGGGTTTTATAAAGGTACTTATCCATAGTCAGTGTATTACCTAGAGTAGATGATGGCCGGCAGGGGCGGACTGGGAAACGGTGGACCTCTGTCGCCTGTCAGCGCAACTTCAATGATGCCGTTTAAAACAGCAAACCGACCCGGCCGTTCGGTGATTCTACAGATGGTCAGTCCGCCCCTTCCGGTACCGAAGTGGGCCGAGTGGCCCGACCGGCCCATCGGGATTTGTCCCGAACATCCCGATGGCCAGTCTGCCACTGATGGCCGGTATGCCCCGAGCTTGGAGATGCAGACAGGAGCAACCACCTGGAAGCAAAGCAATGTACTGCTCTGGACAGGGTCAGCAGAAAAACATATTTTAGCCACCTCTTGATGATTTCCATATCCTTTCACTGTTTGCATAGCAATACCATATAGGACATTGAGAATTGATAACACTTGTAATATGGCAAGAAATCTTACTTGAGGATCTCTGGCTGCTGTTTATTCTTGGTAGGTTGCAATTACTGGTACTGCAGCTACAGTAACAGCTGAGGGAAAAAAAGAGACACAAGTTTGCACATGCTTAACAAAAATAACTTAAATAACACAGCAGCAGCTTTAAGTACAGTAATACCACTCAGAGTTCCCGTTAGCCGGTAATTACCGGACTATGACCGGTAAAATATGCTGAAGACCGGCAAATCTAAATCTCTCCGGTCAAAATAATTTCCCTACCGCATCAGTTGCTCCACTTATGTGACAGACAAGAATAGTATGTGACAGACAAGAATAGTCAATTCTAATGTCTAACATTTAATGTGGAGAAAGAGTGTCCTGTATGGGTTGATTGTGCGTTGATCTGTTGGTAATGACTAATAACAACTGGTGCTCAGATGTGAAGATTATTTCTTCGGACTGTTCCGCTCATGATCACATGCCGGGCTTTTCATCTGCCGAGGGAATTCACATCTGTTGTGATAACAGCAGTGTATATCCCCCCCGCAGTCGCTCGCCGACAACAACACGGCACTCGATCAGCTGTTTGGGATTATTGATAAAACCGAGACTTCACGGCCAGATGCGGCGTTCGTTGTGGCCGGAGATTTCAACACCGCCAACATGAGAAGGTCTTGCCAAAATATTACCAACACATCAGCTGCCCGACGCGCGGGGGAAACATACTGGACCATGTTTATTCCCCTTTCCGAAATGGATATAAGGCTCTCCCTCGCCCTCCCTTCGGCAAATCAGACCACATCTCACTGCTGCTGCTGCCTGCTTACAAGCAGAAACTTAAAAGGGACAGACCGGTAACAAGGACAGTACAGCGATGGAGCGAGGAGTCAGATGCAGCACTGCAGGATTGCTTTGCATCTACGGATTGGAGTGTGTTTGAGGACAACAACATCAACACACACACGGACACTGTCATCTGCTACATTGGGAAATGCATCGATGACGTGTACCGAAGGTTTGTGTACGGACATTCCCAAATCAAAAGCCCTGGATAAACTGCGATGTGCGTGGCAAGCTGAAAGCGCGCACTATCGCGCACAGAGCTGGAGATTTGGAGGAGTACAGGAAATCTAGGTATGATCTCCGGAGAGCAATTAACAATGCAAAGAGACAGTACAAAGATGAGGGAATGCTCTGGTTTTTGGACAAAATTACATGGATCACTCCCGTCACCGGACGTACTTCGTCTCACTGGAATATTAACGGCCATAGTGAATATAAAATCGTCCCCATGTATCCGGCCAATGGCGGGAGAGTTTTGAAAGAGACAAAACACTGTTCCATACATTTAAAAACACTTAAACAATTAAACAATGTTTACCCCAGGATTCAGGCACCTTCGCTGGCTTGTAAAGTGCAGTTATGCGCCCTGGAGGTATTGCACTATTACAAAATGTATACGCAGGATTGAGGCACCTTCCCTGGCTTGTAAAGTGCAGTTATGCGCCATGGAGGTATTCTGCTATTTACAAAATGTAGCACTCTGTTTATTTCACACCTGCAGGAGAGACAAGGGGGAAATCACCTCTCTCTCTGCCCGCTCACAGAGCCCGAAGGACGGACTAGAGACCTCCAGCACCAGTCCCTAACAGTGAGACTCTGTTTATTTCACACCTCCAGGGCGGAGACCGGGAAAACCACCTCTCTTTGCCCGCTCACAGAGCCCCGAAGGACGGACTAGAGACCTCCAGCACCAGTCCCTAACAGTGGGACTCTGTTTACTTCACACTCCAGGGCGAAGACCGGGAAAATCACCTCCTTTGCCGCTCACAGAGCCCCGAAGGACGGACTAGAGACCTCCAGCACCAGTCCCTAACAGGGACTCTGTTTATTTCACACCTCCAGGGCGGAGACCGGGAAAATCACTCTCTTTGCCCGCTCACAGAGCCCCGAAGGACGGACTAGAGACCTCCAGCACCAGTCCCTAACAGTGGACTCTGTTTATTCACACCTCCAGGAGAAAGACCGGGAAAATCACCTCTATTTGCCCGCTCACAGAGCCCCGAAGGACGGACTAGAGACCTCCAGCATGTCCCCATAACAGTGGCACCTCCATAACCTTGCACACCGTGAGTCCCCGGGCCCCCGCAGTTAAGCACTCCCCCACGGACTAAACACAGGTATTCACACCCACCAGAACCTCGTACCCCTGGTGACCCTACAAGGGGGTGGTTTTTTATGGTGCTTTTATGTCCGCACATCAGCATCCAAATTCGGCCTTCTTATTGGCACCACCACCCCCCTTCTGGGCTGGAGTTCAAACACTTTAACTTTTTTCACCTCCTCTGGCTTACACCTCCTCCGCCAACACTTGAGCGCTCATCACAGGGTTTCAGCACCAAATAGAGTGCCTCCCCGGTGCTGATGGAAAGTGGCACTTTATCTGCCCCTGGTAACCATCAAGGTTATTGTTTTTTTTTTTTTTTTTATTATTTGAACAAAAACCACAGTACACACAGCCTAAAACATCAACTATTTACACGTTGCAGGAACAAAAACCACAGTACACACAGCCTAAAACATCAACTATTTACACGTGCACTACTGCTGCTATAACAGTACTACAATTTTTTACCCACGTTTTAAAGTGCAGTTATGCGCCCTGGAGGTGTTTCACTATTAACTAAATGTATGCCCAGGATTAAGGCACCTTCCCTGGCTTGTAAAGTGCAGTTATGCGCCCTGGAGGTATTGTACTATTTACAAAATGTAGCACTCTGTTTATTTCACACCTCCAGGAGAGACGAGGGGAAAATCACCTATCTTTGCCCGCTCACAGACCCCCAAAGTACGGACTAATGACTTCCCACATGGCCCCCTAACAGTGGGACTCTGTTTATTTCACACCTCCAGGAGAGAGAGGGGAAAATCACCTCTCTTTGCCCGCTCACAGAGCCCCGAAGGACGGACTAGAGACCTCCAGCACCAGTCCCTAACAGTGGGACTCTTGCAGTTATGCGCCTGGAGGTGTTGCACTATTTACAAAATGTATACACAGGATTATAATAATAATTATATACACGGTATACATATTCACAATGTTTAGCGGGTTCAGGGGACCAATTAGGCGTCTAATTCTTACGGTGCACCAGGGCAAACAGGTTGAGTCCACGGCCCCTGCCCCATCATCAGGAGTGTCAACCAGCCCCGGTCCCGACTTCATTGGCCTCTTTCCCTCCCGCTTCCGCTTCCGCTGCTGCTGCCGCTCCAATGACCCATCAGGTGATGATTTGCTGTATAGCAGCCCTCTTCGGAGGTCTCCCCATCTGACAGCGGTAGACATCCTTCTGATGATGATGCAGCTGCTGCCGCATCTGATGACGCCCTGAACATGGAGCGGATTCTCAATGCCTCCTTTATTCCCGGCGCATTCGCGTAGAACCGGTCCGCCGTGGTTACGTCGTGACACATAAACCTGGCGAGAATCGACCGGCTTTCTGGATCTTGGTGATGCTTGATATTGTCAGCCAGGGCAGTGCGCAGGATTGTGAAGGTGACGGCTGTTTCTAGCCCAGCATCAGCCCATGCCCTCTTCAAGTGAGCGTTCAGGTTCTTGGAGGCCCGATTCCCCCTTGTGAAAAGGAAGAATTCATTCTGAGGACCCAGCAATACCTTTTTAATCCCCATCCACCGCATGACCCAGCTAAACTCCTCTACTGTAAGCGCCAGCTGTGCTTCGCCATATGTCTTGGCCGTCTTGTGATCCTGCACATGGATGATGTAGCCCTCAGCAGTTCCCCTTATGGCTGCCTCTAAGACCTCACTGTTTTTCATGTTTGCGTACACGCCCGTACGGTGGCCATACAGGAGGCTCCAATGGAGGGTGAGATAGCCATAGAGAAGCTTCTGGGTGGTTGAGGTCGGCGTGCCGGCCATCAGGTCGAGGAGCTCCGGGATGCGCTTCTCAGCGGCCGCCATGGCGGCGAGAAGCTCCGCCTGGCTCGGCAGACGATCCAGTTTGTTCCTCTTCACCTTAAACTGATGTAGAGTGACTGCCTTATTCAAGTGTTTCATGTTGGCTTTCACCTCTCTCATTATGTGGGTCATATCAGACTGGGTGAGCTTGCACCCCCGGGGCTTTGACTCAGACATGTACCCCATGAACTGGTGCACATTCTTCAGGAAGAACTCTGATGTTGTGACTGCCCGGCCCGGCTTTACAATATACTCGCTCCAGCCACGGATCATCTTCATGTTTCTTAGGAACAGCCAGTCTGACAGGCGGTTAACACCATGGGCCATGTATACTATGAAGTTCTTTATCCGGCTGATCTTCGACACAACATTGTCTTTCTGTTTTACTGTCGGAGCGACACCCAAACAATGATCCAAGTATGTCTGAAGGTACGCCTCCATGCTTCTAGGCAACGTGATTTCACGCATGGTATTCCCCCGTCCACACCCAGTGGACCAGTAATTTGAGGGAGAGGGCAAGTCATTAGCCAGCTTAGAGGCACGGGTCTTCCGGCATACAGGGGTCTCGCTACCGGAGGCTACTGCAAACATGACAGTTTCCACCGGGGTCTTCACAGGGGTCTCGCTACCGGAGGCTACTGCAAACATGACAGTTTCCACCGGGGTCTTCACAGGGTCTCGCTACCGGAGGCTACTGCAAACATGACAGTTTCCACGGGCTCTTCACAGGGTCTCGCTACCGGAGGCTACTGCAAGCATACAGTCTTCACTGGCTCTTCACAGGGTTCTTTACCGGTCTCTCTTCCACCGGAGGCTACTGCAAGCATGACAGTCTTCACGGGCTCTCACAGGGTTCCGGCTTCCCACCGGAGGTTACTGCAAGCATGACAGTCTTCACCGGGTCTTCACAGGGGTCCCGCTACCGGAGGTTACTGGGGAATGCATGACAGTCTTCACCGGGGTCTTCACAGGGGTCCCGCTACCGGAGGTTACTGGGGAATGCATGACAGTCTTCACCGGGGTCTTCACAGGGGTCCCGCTACCGGAGGTTACTGGGGACTGCATGACAGTCTTCACCGGGGTCTTCACAGGGGTATTGCTGCCTGAGGCTACTGTGTTTATGCCGGAGGTACTTGGGATTGCCAGGCCCTTAAATCGTATACATTCGTCCTCTTCCTCAAGAACAGCAGCACTCTGCTTCCTGGGTTTTAGCTCCTTTTTCAGCCTGGAGCGCAGGGTCTTCACCTCATCATTGAGGGCATCCTTCTGAGCCCTCAATGCCACATTTTCCAGCATCACCTGCCTGCAGTCCTCGTTGTCACACTCGGTATGTGGGGAGAAGGGTGGAGGGTGCCCGGGGTATTCCCCTCATTGTCTATATCCAATGATGTAGCCATTCCAATGATGGGGTTAGTCTCACGGAGGTCATGGAGCAACTGCAGTGCCACACTATGCTTCAGCCTTGCCATGACCTGCTGTGCCTCATGTCGGGACAACTCAGGGTGGTCATGTTTTACATGACGGTCCAGTCTCTTCCCAGCGTACGAACACCCAGCGATGGGACAGGGTTTGGTCCGAACATTTATCCTTCCACTGGCTATTTTCAGGAGGATTCCCCTCTCCTCCAAGTTCCGCACTGCATGCTTGTGCTTAAGGTGTTTGTTCAATGCCAGATAGAAGAGTCTGCACACCGGGCATTCAGATGACATCCTTACTGAAACACACATAATGAATTTGATCAAAATGATGTTATAGTTCTCCGTTTATATGCGTTAGCGTGAGCGGTGGTTGCGACACCATGTGTGGACATTGGTTACCACCGGGTTGGATGGTCCCACTCCGCACCAACGCGGTGCTGGTGATGGCAACATTGGGTCCGATGCATCAATACATGGTGCCCCGACCATGAGAGGGTTTGGGGTACCCCGGAACCAGGCACCACCCCAGCAGGAAACGGGTTGTATGGTCAAAGGAGGAAAGAGTGATAGAACCGGGGTAAAGCAAAGAAAGTGTCCGACAATAGTGACTTGTGAGGCGGCCAGAGAGTCTGTCATATCTCGGTCCTATCCTCCAGGCAACGCTGTGGCCAAAACTGGGCTAAAAACAAAAACAAATAAAAAATATTTCATCCAGGGAAATTTGGGTGAAAATGAAAAAAAGTACCCGGAAATAGTGCCTCATGACCCCGCAGGAGTCCCCTGTCGACTCCCCTGGCTTTCCTCCATGGGCGAAATGATCAAACTCAGCTTTTGTGAGAACCAGGAAAAGGGGTCAAAATGTAAAATTATGCCCCAAAATAGTGCTTCAAAATCGGGTAGAGTCACCTGCAAAGTGCCTTTGCATTCCTCCATGGGTCAAAATGTCAAACTTAAAGTATTTGGAGAACCAGGGAATAGGGTGAAATGTAAAAATTGTACCCCAAAATAGTGCATCATGACCCCGCAAGAGAGTCTGTCATCTCTCGGTCATATCTCCAGGGTCACTAGAAGGGTCCAAGCCATCACCAGTCCGTGTTTAAATTGAGAAAATGTATCCCAAAATAGTGCCTCAAATGCGGGTAGAGTCCCCTGTCGACTGCCCTTGCATTCCTCCAGGGTCACAATAATCAAACTCAACTTTTGTGAGAACCAGGCAAAGGGGTCAAAATGTAAAAATGATGCCCCAAAATAGTGCCTCATGACCCCGCAAGAGAGTCTGTCATCTCTCGGTCATATCCTCCAGGGTCACTAGAAGGGTCCAAGCCAGTGGCGTCGCCTGGCCTGGGCATCCGGGGCTTTAGCCCCGGATGTTTTTTCTGTAGCCCCGGACAATTCTCCCTCAATAATATAACACATTAACCGTGCTTTACGTGAACCTCATCGTGACACGAGAGGACGGCAGCACTGTAATTTCCCGTGTTCAGTGAATGCAACAGAGGCATGACCAGACCAATCAGAGAGTTGCATGGAAATAAACGTGTGCTTGTGTCATTCAAGCTCGACTCTGTGTGTGTGGGCAATAGCGCATTTAGTGTGATAGAGGGAGAGAGAGAGGGAGAGAGGGGGGGAGGGACTGGTGCCCGGTGCCCGGTGCCAGCAGGGACCGTGTTGTTAGCATCTGGTTAGCTAGCTGCACTAACGACATAAGGAGCTGTTTGTTCCACAACAAGCTGGAGGAGAGTCCTCTCCTCTCAGACTGAAGAGACTCAGGTGAGCTAAAAAGGACTCTCTGAGTGTTTAGATAGTTAACTTTAGTCTAAGTTATCTCAGTGGGTCTCAAACGGTTTGGTCACAAATTATTCAAAAGATTATTTCCGCGGCACACCTTCATATGATCATTATAGTTATACACACAATAAGAGAATAAAGGAAAAACAGTTATGAAATACTATATGGCAGTAAAACAAGAATAGAGTTTAAAAGGGGAGTGATTAGTAAAATATCCATAAAGAAAAAGTACATCTGTTTACAGTTCTGTTTCATATGGGTGTTGAGAGATGTATCCATAGATCTCTTCATGTTGCTCTCAAAGTGCACCAGATTGATGCATTTAACTTCAATATTTAAAAAAAATCTTCCCCGGGGGAGCATGCCCCAAACCCCCCTAGAGGAGGCCACTTTACCCCTGCCTATATGCCGTGAGCTGATTATCGTGTGTGCGTGTGGGGAGTGTTGCAGTAAAAAATGCCACTGTAGTGCCGCCGCCACTGTGGGCTAAGCCCCGAATGTTTTCAGGTCCAGGCGACGCCCCTGGTCCAAGCCATCACCAGTCCGTGTTTAAATTGAGAAAATGTATCCCAAAATAGTGCCTCAAATGCGGGTAGAGTCCCCTGTCGACTGCCCTTGCATTCCTCCAGGGTCACAATAATCAAACTCAACTTTTGTGAGAACCAGGCAAAAGGGGTCAAAATGGGAAAATTGTACCCCAAAATAGTGCCTCATGACCCCGCAGGAGTCCCCATTCTTCCATGATTTGCAACAGCCGTTTTTTTCTGAGTGCACCCAAAAACTGGGTTTCCGATTTTGTGCAGACGGTAGTCTGAAAAGTATAGATGAATCTTTTCACAGGGAAGGGGAAAATGAAGCCCAGGGACCTTTTCCCCTTCTCCGTTGCACCAACCATCGGAGAAGGGGAAAAAACGGCTCGAAGCGCCAATTTTTCAAAACTTCATTTTTGATTATTTTAAGATATAATTATACGTTTTCTTCACTTTTTTTTACTTTCCACGGGTGGGGGCGCCTGGCAGGCCGCCTATGAGCACCCAAATTCGGCCTGGATCATCCAGGATTTGTGGACTAAGCTCCATAAACTGACTAAATCACCCAGAGAGGTCACCTTTCTAGCCCAAAAATATATAATACAAATACATTTAAATAGTAAAGGTGCAATTGTGCTCTGCATTACCCGGAATTTGATTTTCATAGCCCCATGATAGTGATTAAAAATCATTTTCATGGAAAAAGTGTTAAAACGCCTGATTAAATTATATGCAGGGCCCCAGTGAGCTCCAGACTATGTGCATTGTGTTGGGTAACCATATAAATGATAGAATAAATGCATTTAAATGCAAAGATAATGATTTAAAATCATTTTAGGGGGACAATTGTGGAGAAGAGCCTGAAAATGACTCTGCAGCACCCCGGATAACTATCAGTTTCACCTGGTTTAAATGTGGTGGTGATAGTGGCATTAACTAGTACCCAGTACTGGGAGAGAACCAGGCTACAGCACATGTCTTTTCAACCCAGGAAATAGTGCTCAAAACGTGGGTAAAAGTGTGTTGAAAAGTGGGTGAACATGTTTCAAATGACAGCAGACTGCTGCTTGTTGGCAGGCTGACTCAGTTCACTTGTCTCACACACACCCAGGGGGGAAAGATAACACTTGTATCCAGGAATAAGTGTTTGAAAGGCGGGGAAAAGTTGTTTGAAATAGTATAATACCTCCAGGGCGCATAACTGCACTTTACAAGCCAGAAATAATGTTTAAATGGTCGGGAAAGTATTTTTAAATGTCTGGAAGAGAGTTTTAGCCAGTCATTTTGCACGATATCATTTAACATTGACGCTCTCCTGAAAATGCACAGAATATGTGCATTTTCAGGAGAGCCTCAATGTTAAATGATATCGTGCAAAATGACTGACTAAAACCCGGAATAAGTGTTTGAAAGGCGGGGAAAAGTTGTTTAAAATAGTCTGATACCTCCAGGGCGCATAACATGGTAAAAAGTGTGTTGAAAGTGGGGGAACATGTTTCAAATGACAGCAGAGTGCTGCTTGTTGGCCGGCTGACTCAGTTCACTTGTCTCACACACACCCAGGGGGGGTGAAAGAGGACACATTGACCCAGGAAATAGTGCTCAAAACGTGGGTAAAGGTGTGTTGAACAGTGGGGAACATGTTTCAAATGACAGCAGAGTGCTGCTTGTTGGCAGGCTGACTCAGTTCACTTGTCTCACACACACCCAGGGGGGGTGAAAGAGGACATTGACCCAGGAAATAGTGCTCAAAACGTGGGTAAAGGTGTGTTGAACAGTGGGGGAACATGTTTCAAATGACAGCAGAGTGCTGCTTGTTGGCAGGCTGACTCAGTTCACTTGTCTCACACACACCCAGGGGGGGTGAAAGAGGACACATTGACCCAGGAAATAGTGCTCAAAACGTGGGTAAAGGTGTGTTGAACAGTGGGGAACATGTTTCAAATGACAGCAGAGTGCTGCTTGTTGGCAGGCTGACTCACTTCACTTGTCTCACACACACCCAGGGGGGAAAGAGGACACATTGACCCAGGAGAAAGTGTAATACCTCCAGGGCGCATAACTGCACTTTACAAGCCATAATGTTTAAATGGTCGGGGAAAGTATTTTTAAATGTATGGAATAGAGTTTTAGCCAGTCATTTTGCACGATATCATTTAACATTGACGCTCTCCTGAAAATGCACAGAATATGTGCATTTTCAGGAGAGCCTCAATGTTAAATGATATCGTGCAAAATGACCGACTAAAACCCTGGAATAAGTGTTTGAAAGCGGGGAAAAGTTGTTTTAAAATAGTCTGATACCTCCAGGGCGCATCACCAAAATGTACAAGCCAGGGAAGGTGCCTGAATCCCGGATACTTTAGGTCTGTCACTTAGGGTGACCGCACCACTCCGACGCTCCCGAGAGTGGACGTCCATTATTTGTAAGGCACCTAAGACAGAGAAGGTGGAATCTGACTTCAAAGGCTGTAACACCAGGAATATGTGGGCGGGGACTAAGAGCAGTCCATGAGAAAATATGGGGGGCATATGATTAGATATAATTATATGTTTAATAATAATAATTGATAATTAAGACATTTTATATATTCTAACTGTTTTGCAATTTTCTATCATTTGTCATTGTTTGTTTCTTTTTGTGTGCTATGTTCAAATAAACGTTTTTGCCCAAGTAAGATCCTTATTGGAAATGCAGCTATTACACGCAGGAGACTGTTGCACACATGACAATTTTGTTAGAAGTCCACACTGAAACTTCATTTAGAGCCGGAAACAAATGGACTTAATCAAAATCGCGGGATCCGTGAATCCAGGTCAATGATCGAGAGAGACCAGTAGCCTACGATTCAGCGGAACTTCACAGACTCAGATTCGCAAATCCTGACTCACGGCCCGTCCACACAGCAGCGTTAACAAATCTTGGAAAGCTTCTGCCCATTCACTTTGAATGGGTGACGTCACTTTGCCTCACTTTTCGCCGAACTGCATTGTGGGCAGCAGAGCGGAGATTTTCAGGATTTTCAGGATTCAAAGTTGAGCAATGTTCAACTTTTGAGGCTGAGGTGGAAGCGTCAGCCAATCAAAATCCCGTGTATGCAAATCTGACAGTTCAAGCGCTAGCCAATCAAACCACGTGTATGCTGGAAAGACATACCGCAGGTCATTTCCTCATATTCCAAAAAATGGAGGAGAAATTAGCGGTAGGGAATCACCCGGTGCTTTATGACCAGTCCCTATTTACCTACCGGGATACAAACCAGAGGAGCCAGGCATGGAGGGAGGTGGCAGAGACAGTGGTAGGTTTTCGCCTGTTTGGGGAGTTTATATCCAGTTTACTTCGGGCTTTTTTGCTTGTATGTCGGGGGCGGGAGATTCATGTGATTGGTTGTTGGTGCCTTGCTCGCAAAAAATCCCCAAGCTTCAGATAAGCCCACCTCCAAGATTTTTGTAACACAGCAGACTCGTGCGGACTCAGAGCCGTAACCATATAGCAGCAGATCCAGAGATCCAGCAGACTCGTCGTCATGCACGAGTCAACAGCAGACTCAGATTCGCAAATCCTGACTCACTGTGCAAAACACAGCAGAGCAGACTCGTGCGGACAGAGCCGTAACCATATAGCAGCAGATCCAGAGATCCAGCAGACTCGTCCTCATGCACAAGTCAGCAGACTCAGATTTGCCAAATCGCAAAATAACCCTTTTTTTGGTGATCAACATTTTTTATTAAAGCAAAATACACTGTGTAGCGGAGGTTAATATAACGTCAGTTTAATATGCTCGTGAAATGCAACACGTTTTCGGTTTCACCGATAGGATTTCTACGGTCTTAGTGATGCTGACTCATATGACTCAAATGACTCGTATGATCCAGATCTCTTCAATGACTGACTCAGAAGACCCTGAGTCCGTAAAAGGATCCGGATTTGCCATCTCTACTCTGTAGTATCAGTGCCTTTGCCAACTCTGTCTGCCTCAGTGCATGATGGGTGTGCAGCAGAAGTCTCGTCTCTGATTGGCTGAAATTCCTTTGATGAACATCCAATCCTTGTATTATTTTAAGAATTGGTAACGCCACACCATAAAGATTAATTTAAAAGTAAAAAAATGGGGTGCAAACTATTTACATTGCAATTATAATTGTTTAATTCTTTGGATTTTATTTTCTTAATTTACAAAATGACAATGTAACTAGTTGATAAATAATAAAACAAACACTGAAGGCCTTCCAAAGACACAAGCAAAATATGTTATAAGACTTCTTTATTGTCAGTTTATTCTTTTAAATTGAGAATAGAGAACACTGATAACTAATGTTGGTGCACATTTATATAAGTTTGATTATGATCAGGAATATCCCATCTGTACTTTGCAGTCCTGTCCCAAGTACAAGTTAAGTAGGTATTAATCAACGTGTACATATCATTTTTAGTCATGCATAGTACTGCCTTCCTGTTTGCTTTATTTTTGAGAAACCTATTCTGCACCTACCTGGGTTTTAAGAGAGTCCAATACCCCATGAGACTGTTCAGTCTCATAAAACATGCTCAATTTACTTTTTGAAAACACAAGCTCACAATAAAGTCAGATGGGAGATCTACAGAAGCAAAGTGTGATAGACAAAGATGCATTCCTATATTAAACAAACAGAAAATAAATCTTTGTTGTTCCACGAGGCAGTTGTAGCCATAGCAAATGGATTAACAAGTGAATTTATGTACTTAACCTTCAACTACCTGCTGCCTGAAATCCCTGTGACATCACTGTAGATTGTTGTAACCAACTAGCTGTGTGGGACATTATCACAATACATATTTAAGTTAATTGACTTGGATTGTAAATGTATTTCGCTGTAGCTACTAGCTTTGTCAACATGCTTTGGTGAAGGCCTATTCTTTCAATGTGATGCATTGAATAGTTGGATATTATTAGACGTCTAAAAGGACAACATTGTTCGTTTTACTGTAATTGCAATGCTAATACCAATTTAGCATAGTGGTAGCACTAACTGCTAACACGGTTTTGATATTCAGAGTCTGGCTGTTAGTGCATGTTCAATGTTATGGGCTAAATTGTACATGCTAGTGTGATAAGGCCTAGGGGAAGATGCTAATGTTATTTAACTTCTAGATCCTTTCATTTTTACTTAGAGTGAAACTCAATATGTTTTTTGCATACTGTGCGCCAATCACTCTGTGTTTTAAATATTGAGTCACACATTTTAGAACATTGATACATTTCTAAAAGCTACTTTCCTAACAAACATGGTGCAGTTGTAGCAATCGCTACGAGAATGCACTCTGTGTTAGCTGCACAAGGCACTTTGCGGTAGCTTCACGTCTCTGATGATCTGAAAAGCTAAATGATGTCAGAAATGTACACAGCTTTTTCTTGTGTTGAAACAGATCAGCAGGTCAATGTTACTTGGGTTGTGAACGCACAACAGTTGGTTGTTTGTTAGTAGAGTTGCTTTACTGTAATCGCAATGCTAATACCAATTTAGCATAGTGGTAGCACTAACTGCTAACAAGGTTTTGATATTCAGAGTAGGCTGGCTGTAAGTGCTTGCTAGCATGTTCAATGTTATGGGCTTATGCTAGTGTGATAAGGCCTAGGGGAAGATGCTAATGTTATTTAACTTCTAGATCCTTTCATTTTTCGCTTACAGTGAAACTCAATATGTTTTTGGCATACTGTCTGCCAATCACCGTTAGCTGCACAAGTGACTTTGCGGTAGCTTCGCGTCTCTGATCATCTGAAAAGCTAAATGATGTCAGAAATTGGCACAGCTTTTTCTGTGTTTGAAAGAGATCAGCAGGTCAATGTTACTTGGGCTGTGAACGCACCGAACACCAAAACTGCTCCCTGGCGCCGGCTATCTGGCAGCCTCTCTGCGATCCCCTCCTATCCGCATGTGGTTGTGTTTGTGCATGTATATGCTCTGTGTGTTTGTGCATGTACAGTATATCCTCCCTGTGTGTGTAATGTGTTTAAACACAACAGAGAGGGGAAGACATTTCCCTCTGAGTGATGAATACATTATATCTTCTTCTTTCTTCTACTTAGAAATCATAAGTGAATGGTCACATTAGGTTTTGCCTGCAGTGAATGCTGACAGCTATGAGCTAGTTTATAGATGTATCATGGCATAGCCAAATGTCTCCTATATAACCCCAGGCTGTTACTGGTGGGTTATAGTATCATTTTATATCTGAATTGTGCTCTGGTAAGAATTCGCACCCAACATGCTAACAGTCAAGTTTTTTTTAACTCTATGGTTTTACACAGTTTTTATAACATGAAATTCACATATTTAACAATTAAATCTTCAAATTAATACAAATGTAGCAATAAAGTGAAAGTCAAAATGTGTTAAAATGTAGTTTTTTTTACTATAATGGATAGTCAATACCTGTGTTTTTTCAGTTTATCAATGTAAAGTAGTGTTATTTCTTTCTTTACTCATATATTTTCTTGCAATTATACATTTTTTTAAATGAGTATTAAGAGTATTTGTTGTGTATTTGACAGTTATATATAGCCAAACAAAAGTATTTTTTAGTAAAATTACAGAAAATGCAGCTAATTTTGCCAACAGAAAATCATTTATTTTTACGGTTAGTTTTGTTAAATTCGCATTTAAAAACTGCTAAAAAACAGATAAATAATGTATTCCTTTCTACATTTTTTTTTTGTTAAAATACATGACACATTTCAATAAACCGTTTATTCTTGTAAATTGAATATGATTCCTGTAATTATGAAATACAATAAAAACTGTAATTTTTTTGGGGAAAAACTGTAAAAAATAATTTTTTTTTTACAGTGTTGTGATATATATTTTTTAAATCCTCTGGAGCAGAGAGAGGAGCTGTGGATTATTGTTATTGATTAATGCATCAGTGTTTCTTAGGGTCAAAAACACTAAACTCACAAATTAAAATGAAAGCATTTCGTTTATTTAATAAAAGAGCACATGTTCAATGTGAAAAGTGACAGTAGATATAGATTAGTTGCAATTTGGTGCTATATATATATTTAAATTAAAAAGAAAAAAGAAAATTATAATTTTAGTTTTTTTTAAGCACCTTGAATTTCAGGGGGGGCTCCGTTGGCGGGGCGCAGAACACTGCATATTCTACAAGTAATAAGCCATTAGTTGAGAGTTTTTCCTCAATAACCCTCTAATTAGTGCTTATTTATTGCAAGTAAGGAAGTTGTTGTACATGAGTTTTGGTCTCAATATGCTCAATATGGGTTCAGTAGTACCAGAAGAATAGTAATTCTCCCATAATAACACTTAACAAATATGATCTATTCTTATGTAACAAAACATGAAACTATAAGTGTTAATTGTGTCTAAATAACTCAAAATTAGGTATTTATATCTAAGAATATGTTTTTCGGGTATTGACAGTTCAGCTGCCAATAGAGAACCGCAGTGACGCGTCCTAAAACCCGGAAGTAAACTCCTTCCGGTTCCTTCGTCAAAAACGCAATGCAATTTCTCCATAGGATTTTGGATAATATTATAATTTTCGAATCATAAATCTAATCGATAGATTTATGATTCGAAGATTATAAGAGATGGGTAGACATGTGGAGATTATCCGGCTGAACAAAACATGATCCATCTCTTAAATGTGTCTCAACCACAGACCTTATTTCGAGCTATTTTCCAAAATCCTATGGAGAAATTGCATTGCATTTTTGTCGAAGGAACCGGAAGAAGTGTACTTCCGGGTTTTAGGACTGCGGTTCTCTATAGCAAGGTGATATTGACCTGTAGCCTATGTTTCATATTTGCACATTTATATATTTGTAACATTTGTACTGAAGGTTAGACAGGAAACCGGGTAGCCTACAGGAAGTAGGAGAAAGTTAACTGAATAGCATGGCAGTAGACATCCATGAGTAGACTGCTACTAATTTTAAGAGTAAAAGGTCAAGTCCATCAGAAAGCAATGCCTGTAAGTGTAAGTGTACGCCTTACACTGTAAGGATTAGTAACATGTATTGTGTTTATGTGATGACATTTGGAGATGTTTAGGTTTAAACACAATGAGAAAATGCGTTAGCATTTGCGCTAGCATTCGCGCTAGCGTTAGCATACACGGTAGCGTTAGCATACACGCTAGCGTTAGCCATACTAGCCTGTATACATGCTTATTGCACAGCTAGCATTAGCTATATTTACCTTGTTTACACTTAGCGGTCCTATGTGTTAATCTGTGTATGTTACACTTGCATGTATGAGATCATTACGTGCCTTGTAACTTCTTTTTTTTATAGTTTCACTCCATTTGAATGTAAGTGGACTGCAAATAAGTCAATAAAGGAGCATGGCTGCTCATTCCCTGGCTCTCAAAAGAGTTTGGCTGGCTGTTTAATCTATGTTCACACTGAGACAGTGCAACAGATAGAGAGAACAGTACACCTATTGTGTAAGTACATACAAGCAGGTCAAACAGTATGATCACAAACATAAAATCTGTTTTATTAAAAAGTACAGGCTGCATGTGTGTTCTCAGCCTTGGAGAAACTTGACATGTTTTGGTATGTGTCTGAACCTCTCTTTAGTGGTTAATTAATAAACAGATATTTCAACGTGTGCCTACTTTGTTCATGTACTGTTGAGGTTAACTTCAGTAGGTGTGTGCTATAATGTATTTACAAAGTGTGAAGAGGAGGCAACTTTAGAATAGGGAACCTGTTCAGGTCAATTAGAGTCAAACTACTAGCTTATTGGTTATGAACAAGACTTCACTTTAAAATAGGGAACATGTTCTTTGATAGAAATACCTCATTTTGAGTTATTTAGACTTAATTAGCACTTATAGTTTCATGTCTTGTTACATAAGAATAGATCATATTTGTTGTGTTATTATGGGAGAATTACTATTCTTGTGGTACTACTGCCTTATTAGGCCCATATTGAGCAGCGCATATTAAGACCCAAACTCATGTACAACAACGTCCTTACTTGCAATAAATCAGCACTAATTAGAGGGTTATTGAGGAAAAACTCTCAACTAATGGCTTATTACTTGTAGAATACGGTCATGTAGAATAAGGCATTAATAAGTGTTTTATAATGACTAATAAAGAGCCAATATACTGCTAATATGCATGTTAATTAACAACTAGTTGATGGCTAATTTGTGTACCTTAAAATAAAGTGTTCCTCTTCATACTTCTGTAATAACAACCCACCAATAAAAGCAGTAAACAAGGACAAAAAGGACAGTGACAAATATGTTATGATATTTCAATATGCTATTATATTATCAATGTATCAGTGTTATGAAATGTTTTTAAAATGACAATAATACTTGAAACAATATAAATCTTCCAACAAAAAGTGTTGACTACCTAAGTGTAACGGGTCACAACTGTAAGCGACCTGTTATCATTCAGGAAATGACAGCGAAGCATCTGGGGTGTTTTCTGGCATTTATTCTGAGGACTGAGAACAAAACAATATTCTCCTTGAATCCACGCTGCACATCCTCAGCAGCGCTCACTTCAATGTCTCTTTAGTATTTATTCATACATACTAGCTTATTTATAGATTAAGAAATTATTAAATGAACAAGAAAATCTTAAGTAATCACACAAAAATACAAACACAAACATACCTGAGAACAAAAACAATATTCTCCTTGAATCCACGCTGCACATCTTTACAAAAGAAAAGAAAGGAAGGGTTAACATGTAAACAAAGAAAATGACGCAGATCGTGTCTAATTCCCGCCAAAACCACACCACAGATATCACTAAAAAAATACAATTTCCTACGGTGAAAACCCAACAAAACGGGTCAACAATGTACCCAAATTAAGACTCAACAACACACATCACTTCCATCAACCCAAACAGCCGGTCCATCACACAAAACCGCAATGAACTGTAACACCTCTCCCAACACAGCTTACCCTCAGCAGCACTCACTTCAATGTGAGGGGAAAGCGGAAATGACATACAGGAAATAGAAAAATGTGCAACAGGAAAGTGTTCCCACCAGAAATATAACTCAAAAACATCAAAAGTAAACAATCTCATAAAAATAAAATTCACAACCTATTATAAATCGTAATTTATAACTAATAATTATGTCTACACATTTTTAACTCTGTTACTTAACCTGTTAAGCCCTGAGCCTGTTTTTCAGGTCTCAGGCTCGAAAATGACATTCCCAGAACAAATGACCATATCTTCCCTTCTAAAAGGGTTAAATTAATAATCTTTTTTCTCAAAGTAATGATAAACCTGTGAGTTGGATGTAGAAAAGTCAGAATCAATATAGATGTTTTTTATTTTAAAGAAAATTCAGATTTTACATAGTAAAAAACTGTAAATTATAGTGTCCGTCCAAAAATTCATTTTTACTTATAGTGAAAACTACCCTTGGATGATGGGTGTTAGACTAAAAGCTTCAGGAATCCAAAGTACAACATATATTAAGTACCCTGTATCAAGATTGATGCAAAACAAGTGACATTTGACCTTTTTAGAGTGATTTAGCAAAAAGAAACCACTTCTGGGGTCATTTGGGTGGATTTTCCATATCTCTGGCCCCCCTTGCTCGATTTTGATGGTTGACACCTCTTTCTGACCGTTAGAGCCAATAGAATCGAAGGGGGTGTCCCTCACACACAACGTTGTGAAGAGAAAGGTGGGGGCTTTGCGCATGTAATTTTGCATCAGAGTGAACCTATCTCTAGCTTTGACATCTGGAAACGGAAAGCAGTTTTAATGCTTATGGATTATCAGAAATCATTTCAAAGGGACACAGACACATTAGATTAACCTATGGATTGACTTCAGCGGCGTTTTTATCATTTTAATGCCATTGAAGACCACTTTGGAGAGACTACAGAGCCAAGGTAGAAATGTTAGCATTTTTAGCTACCTAGCGTCACCTGTTTTGATGTCCGTTTTTGCTTATAACGTCGCAAATACGTATAATTCAGTGGTAATGTCGGTGTCAATTCTGTGTCACCTCACGATGTGAATCGATGTGTTGGATGTGGTGAAAAGATAAATAATAAGGTTTTGTGAGTGATTTTCGGTGCAGTAAGGTGTTAGCATTTTTCGCTCGTTGCTAATTCAGAGGCTCAGTGTTAGCATTGTGGGTTTTCTTTTAAAAAAATTTAAAAAAGATCAGTTAGATGAGTTTCTTCCCGTTACATGGATATAAAACATTCATAGTTTATTAAATGAACATGCCCTCAGACACTGTTTCCTGCAAGATGTTGCGGCAGTACCCCGGTACCGGGCTTAACAGGATAAGCATCTTTTTAGATGTGTTTTTAAGATGTTTATTAATAATAGTAATAACCTGGTGAGCTGGTTGTGTTAGCATTAGCAGATGTAACTGATTACATGTAGAGTCAATACAAAGCACACATTTGTACCTGGCAACACAAATGAAGTAAAGAAGTAACATTCATATCCCCCGTGTATTCACACAACTTGAAAAGTTACAACTTGAGTGTAAAGTTTGTGACGCTCCGTTACAAAAACCTGTCAGTGTTGAGATTCTGCTCCTGTCGTCTCTGACATGCTGAGATAAATCAGAAGAGGGAACATCAGCACCCAGAGCTCTACAGCACCTCGTATTAAATCAGGGTTATTCATGTATGTGTAAAACCAGAGACTGTCTGTGGTGCTAACAATATAATAGCTGCTGTTCTGATGACTGGATGGAGTTATTTTGAGTGTAGATGCAGCAGCTACAACGTTAGCCTAGCCTAGCTTTAATCAAACCAATCTCCATTCAGAAAACAAACATTTTAAATTGTTTGCTTGTTGTGTTTGCAGACAGACCTCACAAAGCATTAACTCAGGCTTTTTTCCAATCACTATCATTACGTTGTTATTTCAGCATCCTTTCCATATGTTTACTGAAATGTATTCACAGCAATTCTCTGTGAATTGGGTTCAAAGTGCTAAAGTGTACCAGATTAATTCAGCTGATGCTATGAATCCAGACACAAAGCTGTGTGGTTTCCTAATGATATGAATAACTAACCTCTATCTACCTTATCATGATGAAATATAATCTAGAGATACAGACTTTAAAAAATATATGAAACTAGAATTTGCCCCCTTGTTGTACCTTTGGTGAGAATCAGCTCCACTAATGTAAAGTGCTATAAAGGATGTGTTTATCTCCACAGAGGGAAGAGGAAGAGTCCTGTTCCTGTGGAGGAGCAGCTGTCCAGCTGTGCTCTGTGTCAGGACGTCCTGAAGGATCCAGTCTCTACCAGCTGTGGACACTGGTTCTGCAGACAGTGCATCGCTTCATACTGGGAGCAGAGACCTCCATCAGGAGACTTCTGCTGTCCTCAGTGTGGAGAAAGATGGAGCATTTACAAAGTAAGAGGTCGAACACGTTCAGCATCTTTACTGCCGTCTGGGGGCTGGATGTCTACTCTTCTATAGAAACACTGTATAATCTGATCTCTTCTTCAAGGCTTTGATTTTTAAGTGTAACACTTTCTGTCTTACTCTCAGGAAATAGAGAGAAACTAATATAACATTTACTTAAGATAGTAAAGATATCTGCCAGCTAGTATTTGGTATTTCCTTCTGGAGTCTTCATGTCCAGGATTTTTCATTTTTATGTGTCTATTGTTTGGTGTTGTTTGTTCTGAGACCAGAAAGATAAAGGTTTCAAATGACCTTTTTTTTTTAGATCACACAAGTCTTTAGGGTGGTATTAACATAATGAATAACACAAACTAAAAAATATATTTTTATTTTAGTTTTATTGTGTGTCCTTTGTAGAGGACATCGGGTGTTAGTTATGCGAAGCATAGTATACAAAAAACATTAACATTAACAACAACTCAATGCAACAAATACTGAGCCCTCTTTGTAGTACTCCATCCTTTTTTGAAATGCAGAGATACATCTGACACTTGAGGCACTTGATGTATGTTTTCCCACTGCATCCGTCTGCCATGAACCCTACAGAAACCTACGTGTTAGTGTTGGCCCATAGTGGACTCCAGTTGTGTTGTGTAAAATGGGGGAAATAAAAAGTTAGCAAATCCCCATGTCCTCCTCAGAGGACATTCATAAAAACATTTAGTTTTAGGTCAAATAAGTATTACACTGCTCTGAAAACTCACTACACTAACTCCTAAGATGTTCCCTTACTATAATTAATTAAAAATATTGAACTCAAAACACTGGTAATTACAAAATTACAAACTTATCATTTCTCTTTCTATAAATAGTGCTTGTGTTGATGGACGCCATTTTGAAATACAATGAAATTATCTTTTTCAAAGCCACACCCCCTATGTCATATGTTTGAAGAGCCAGGATGTCCTCTGTGGAGTACAATTGGACTTAATGCTGTGGCATGTATAACCTCAAAGTACCAAAACCCAATGTGCTCCACAGAGGACAAAAATGAATGGTGGTCTCTGGAGGATATTGAAATCATGACATTTTAAACCCTTATCTTTTTGGTTTATTTTCATCATCAGATTTCTCAAAAGCATTTTCTTATTCTCATGTTTCCTTCTCTTCAGCAGATAGTGGTCTGCAGGAGGTTTTAGATGAACATAGGCTCAGTCTGAGGAGGAGATGTGAACGTGTGACTGAAGGAACTGATCAAAGTGAAACCCTCCTCAACAGGATCTTCACTGAGCTCTACATCACACAAGGCCAGAGTGAAGAGGTTAATACCCAACATGAGGTGAGGCAGCTGGAGACAGCTTCCAAGAAAGAGACCCTCCATGACACTCCAATCAAGTGCCAGGACATCTTTAAAGCCTTACCTGACCAACAGACTCTCATCAGAGCGGTCCTGACCAACGGAGTCGCTGGAGTTGGAAAAACCTTCTCAGTGCAGAAGTTCACTCTGGACTGGGCCGAGGGTTTGGAAACCAAGATGTCAGTCTGGTGATCCCGCTCTCCTTCAGGGAGCTGAACCTGATCAAAGGTGAGCAGTACAGTCTTCTCAGGCTGCTCCATGTTTTCCATCCAACCTTACAGAAGGTCACAGCAGAGCAGCTGGCTGTCTGCAAAGTGCTGCTCATCTTTGACGGCCTGGATGAAAGCAGACTTTCTCTGGACTTCAGAAACAATGAGGTTGTGTCTGATGTCTCACAGCAGTCCTCAGTCAACGTGCTGCTGACAAACCTCATCAGGGGGAAGCTGCTTCCCTCGGCTCTCGTCTGGATAACTTCCAGACCTGCAGCGGCCAATCAGATCCCTCCTGAGTGTGTGGACAGGGTAACAGAAGTACGAGGCTTCACTGACGCCCAGAAGGAGGAGTACTTCAGGAGGAGATCGAGTGATGAAGACCTGTCCAGCAGAATCATCTCTCACATCAAGAGCTCCAGGAGCCTCCACATCATGTGTCTGATCCCAGTCTTCTGCTGGATCACTGCTGCAGTTCTGGACCACATGTTGACTACAGACCAGAGAGGAGAGCTGCCCCAGACCCTCACTGACATGTACTCACACTTCCTGCTGGTCCAGACCAAGAGGAAGAAGCAGAAGTATGAAGAGGGACATGAGACGAGTCCACAGCAGCTGACGGAGGCTGACAGGGAGGTTCTTCTGAAGCTGGGGAGGCTGGCGTTTGAACATCTGGAGAAAGGAGACATCATGTTCTACCAAGAAGACCTGCAGCGCTGTGGTCTTGATGTCACCGAGGCCTTGGTGCACTCAGGAGTTTGTACAGAGATCTTCAAAAGAGAGAGTGATCTTCAGAAAACAGTCTACTGCTTTGTTCATCTGAGCATTCAGGAGTTTCTGGCTGCAGTCTACATGTTGCACTGTTACACCAACAGGACACAGAGGTACTGAAGGACTTCCTGAGAGAGACTGGGAAAAGACAACAGTGATAGCAGGGATAACAGTGATAGAGTGATGATGATACCGGTCCCTGAAGGACTCCCTGCAGAGAGACTATAGCAACATCAGAGATCAGGATTACCCATCCCTGGATGTCTTCCTAAAGAGCGCCATGGAGAAATCCCTCAGAAGTGAAAATGGCCACCTGGACCTGTTTGTCTGCTTTCTCCACGGCCTCTCTCTGGAGTCCAACCAGAGACTCTTAGAAGGCCTGCTGGGTCGCACAGACAACCGTCCAGGAATCTTCCAGAGACTCTTAGGAGGCCTGCTGGGTCGCACAGACAACCGTCCAGAAATCCATCCAGATATCATCCAGAGAGCCATCAGCAACCTGAAGGACATGAGCAGTGATGATATCCCTCCTGACAGGAGCATCAACATCTTCCACTGTCTGACAGAGATGAAGGACCACTCAGTACATCAGGAGATAACAGAGTTCCTGAAGTCAGAGAACAGATCAGAGGAGAGACTCTCTGAGATCCACTGCTCTGCTCTGGCCTACATGCTGCAGATGTCCGAGGAGGTTCTGTATGAGTTGGACCTGTGGAAGTACAACACATCAGATCAGGGAAGACGAAGACTGATTCCAGCTGTGAGGAACTGCAGGAAGGCCAAGTAAGTCCAGATGTGATTAACTTTATAAACTAATGTGGATCAGAAGTTTACTTCCTCCTCATATTCCTTTGAGTGATGGAGGCGACTTAGAGGTTTTCTCACAGCAGCATGTGATCATACCATACAGCAGTATTTACAGTTATCAGAGAAAGCAGTTAATTTATTAATGTATCATTGCCGTTTCATTAACATTAAATCAGATCCGTTTTTACCACAATACTTAAGAACTTAAAATAAGATTAGACAGGCTGACAATGAATGTAGAAAACTATTTTTATTAAATAAAAATTCTGATGTCAAATCAAATTCAGTGAGTTGATTAAACGTTTCCTCTGTTTTGTACTAACACCTGTTGTACTATACGTGTTATTATAGACTTTCTGGCTGTGGACTCTCAGAGACTGAATGTGAAGTCGTGGCCTCAGCTCTGAAGTCTGACCCCTCCCATCTGACATATCTGGACCTGAGTTACAACGAGCTGCAGGATTCAGGAGTGGAGCTGCTGTGTTCTGGACTAAAGAGTCCAAACTGCAGACTGGAGACTCTCAGGTCAGTTCACTGACTGCAGTTTATACAGATCTGTTTGTATTTATGATTTTCTGAATTTGCCTGAAGACATTTTAATGGTTTTATTTTTTTTCTGTATTTCCAAATGGAAATGGAATCCAAACTTTAAGAATAACAAAGATCAGAGAAGGTGAATGTGTGAGGGAGAGTGTTTGAGCTTCCACAGACTCACTCTGTGCTCATGAGTCAGTGAAGATGCTGTCAGTACTGATGAGCTGTGAGGGAGATCTGGATCTGGATCTGGATTAATACTGAGCAGAACCCAGAGGTATCACGCTCAGTGGGGGATGGATGATCCCTGGTAAATGTCTCTTAAAATTTGCCGGAAGCACTCCACGGTTTCTGCGATGACAGCTTCTTCTGGTAGCAAGTTCCACTCTCTGATTGTTCTCGGAAAGAAGGAGGATTTAAGAGTGTCACTAGTTGCGAAAATTCGCTCGAACTTCAAAGAGTTGGCTTTGCGGGTTGCACTTCTTCTAACTGGCTCTAGGTACATTGATGCATCAATGGCTGAGATGTTATGGACAATCTTGAAGAAGAGAACCAAACGAGCCAATCGCCGCCTTTCACTTAATTCCACCCAGTTCAATCGCTTGAGCATTTCTGTGACACTGCTGTCCCATTCATAATCTCCAAAAAGGAATCTTGCACCTCTTCTTTGTACTGATTCCAGGGCATCACTGTCTTTATCAGTGTAGGGGTCCCAGACCGAGCGGGCGTACTCTAGTTTAGAACGTACTAGGGCCACAAAAGCTGTCTCCTTCAGTTTCTGGGGACAGCGTCGCAGGTTCCGGCGTAGGAAGCCGAGCGAACGGTTTGCCTGTGTTACAATTTGGCCAATGTGTTGGCCAAATTTCAGGTTGTTATGGATTTCTACCCCAAGATAAGGCTGGTGGGTCACCTCTTTTAACACCTGGTCACATAGAGTATAGTTTTTAATGTGCGGGTTTGTTGATCTGCTTGTTCGTAGGACGTAGAACTTACTGGTATTAAAGCACATTCCCCAAGTGTTAGCCCATTCCTGAAGTCTAGTCAGGTCACCCTGTAGGTCTTCTTGGTCACTTCCATTTTAATAGGCCTGTAGAGCAGGCAGTCATCCGCGAATAACCGCACTGTAGATGCTACATGTGACGGCAGGTCATTAATGTAGCATAAGAAAAGCAATGGACCCAGCACAGTGCCTTGTGGGATACCAGAGTCAAGGCCCGTCCACACAGCGGCGTGCGTTGAAGCTTGCTCCATTTTTTGGAATATGAGGAAATGACCTACGGTGTGTCTCTCCCAGCATACACGCGGTTTGATTGGCTGCATAAACGGGATTAGATTGGCTGACGCTTCCACCGAAGCTTCAGAAGCTTCAAAAGTTGAACATTGCTCAACTTTTGCAGCCTGAAACGCCAGCAAAGCTCCGCTCTGCTTCCCACAATGCAGTTCGGCGAAAAGTGAGGCAAAGTGACGTCACCCCATTCAAAGTGAATGGGCATAAGCGTTGGAAGATTTTTTAACGCTGCTGTGTGGACGTACCGTCAACGTGAACTGTACTTGATTTCACCCCTTCTACGACTACTTGTTGGCTCCTTTGCATAAGAAAGGTTGTGGTCCAATCAAGTATTGGGCCGGTTATACCCATGTGGGCCAGCTTTAGCAACAGGCGCTTATGTGGAACCGTGTCAAAAGCCTTTGAGAAATCAAGGATTGCCACATCGACTTGCAATTTCTGGTCATGATATTTTGCCAGGTCATGCATTGTGACTAGGAGTTGAGTTTCACACGAATGCTTTTGTCGAAATCCATGCTGGAACGGGGTGAGGAGATTATGCCTTTCCAGGTGAATCAACAGGTGTTTGCAAATGATGTGTTCCAGGAGTTTACAACATACTGCTGTCAGGGAAACTGGTCTGTAATTTGCGGCTGTGTGCCGGTCCCCTTTCTTGAATATAGGCGTAACGTTTGCCTGCAGCCAGTCATCGGGCACCGTTAGCCTTGTTGATCTTAATATTTGCCAGTAGTGGTCACTCCTTCAGTCGTGATGATCAGGTCTTCTATCTGCGGGGCTGGATCTCCTGATATAGAGGGCTGGCTACCATCATCCTTAGTAAATACAGATTTAAATTGTTTGTTGATGAGTTCAGCCTTGTCTTTGCTGCTGCCAGAATAGTCTGGTATTGTTTTCAGCAAGACTCTGGGTGAGTGTGTTTTCGATATAGTCCCAGTGTGCACAGGTTATTTTGAACATGTTTCTTTTGGTTGCGGAAGTTTTCCCAATCACGAGTTTTGCCTGATCGCTTGGCTTTGTTGTATAACTTATTTATTTTATTTGGCGTTTCATGCAGTGAGTGAGCCAGGGCAGGTTGTGCCGTGTGGTAGTGAACTTGGTCGGGATATGCTTATCCATCTGTGAAAACAGTTAGTCTCTGAGCATATTCCAGTTGTCATTCACAGTTCGCTGTTTTCTGTTCTAACAAATTATGTGCTGAACACTTCCAGCTCAGTTTGGATGGCTTCCCAGTCTGCTAATGAAAATTGTAATTTTCTCTGGCTTTCTTGTATATACAGGATGTATACCAGATTCCATCATGACAGCACAGTGATCTGATATGCCTGGTATTGTTTGCACATTTTGCACGAGCGTTTGATTTGAAGTGAATATCAAGTCTAATATGTTCTGTTTTCGAGTAGGCTCGAGTTGTACTTGTGTTAGTGAGTATTCTTTGACTATGTCTAAAACATGTTATCTATGGTTCCCTGGTTGTTCATTTTCCCAATCTATACCAGGTGCGTTGAAGTCACTACCTAGAATTATTGTTTTTTCTGATGCGTTACCAGCAATAGAGAAATTGATTTCCGAAGCTCATCCAGTTTGGTGTGATGGTCACTTGGTGGTCTATAGAAGCTACCAATGTAGAATGTTTTGCTCGCTTGGGAAACCTTGACCGAGACCCACATGATTTCAATTTCTGTGTCTGTGGTTGCAATCCTTGTTGCTGTAAAGCCTTCCTTTATGCCGAGAAGACTCCACCTCCGTTTATATTGCGATCCTAAAATTGTATAGTGTTTGGGGAATATTGCACCATTCTTTATGGTTTCATCTAGCCATGTCTCATTCCCAATTATGCAATCTGGTTTGGTGTCATCGATGAGAGCATGCAGGTTGGGGGTCTTGCCCTTTACACCACCACAGTTGATCAAGATTGTTCGCCATTGATTATGTCTGTTGGTTGTGGTCCCTACAATGTTGTCGGCTGACTCATCTGAGGTTGTGTTTTGGTTGACAGGCTTTCACTCACTTCTTGGTCACTGATTTCAGATTGGTTTTCAATTGTCAATATTACATTGTTATTGGTGGTTGCTGGGTGTTCGTTTTCTCTATATTGGGTTATGGGTTCGGATCTATTCTTGCTTCCTTAGTTTGACTAGTCGCAGGTTCCAGGGTGGACCGCAACTCAGAAGACGTAGTTTTTTGACTCATCGGTGCTGTTTTTGCCTTGGCCTCCTCGACTTTATTCCTGATGAGTTCACGATCTTCCTTGTTGTAGTCATTTGAAATGCTTATTCTCTGATACTTGTTTTCACAGTTTTTTTAGTTTCCTCACATTCTTGAATATTTTCTCTTTGTCATCCCTGTTGTTGAGGACCATTTGTAATGGTCTGTTCCGTTTGGGGCCCTGGTAGCCTGTGTTCCTAGTCTGATAACCTGTTTGGTCTGAAGTTTCCCTATTTCAAGAATGTTTTCACAAAGACTGTCAAAGAACTTGGGGTTTCTTCAGTACTTTCATCTGCTTGGTAAATGATCAGGTTGTTCTTCTGGATTCACGGTCATCTGTTTCCTTCAACTGTCATCTCTAGCTTCTTTCATTATTTTCTTAAAGTTTGGGTGGTGCAGATGTTTCACTTGTTTTGGTCATTTCTGCCCAGGTCTTCACTGTGTCGGCATATGAATTTGTATCTGCTGCTTTGCGTCTGCCAGGAGACATTCTACTTTTTGGGACACTATTTTCGAAATCGCCTCGCTGTTTTGTCTATCCGACAGTTGGCTAAATAGTTCCTTGGACTAACCTAGCAGCAGGTTCACACGATAGGCAGTACCAATGTAATGAAGCAAATTTGTTTATGGCCTTACCCATGGCTGCCGTATGTTCTGGCATTTGAAACAAGACCATTCGTCACACCGTTCAAACTGTATAAGCTCTTTTCCCCAGTGTCGCATTTAACACACTTATCATCCTTGTTTATAGTTTCAGTTGTTCCACTCCTTCCTTGGCCGTACTTTATTTCAGTATTATCACTCTTCTTTCCTGTTTCTTTATCCACTTTTTCCTCCGCTGTTCGACTTTCAGCATCCACTTCCTCCTCCCCGCAGGCTGCTGCTGCATTCCTGAATGCACGTTCGTATCCTACGTCACTCCAGTCAATACACCAAAATCGTCCACAAAAACTATCAATTAAATCCAATCTGATCGTTCTAGGTCGGAAAAACCTCCAAACAATTGTCGCGCGCCGTCAGCTGTCGTTTCCTCCGGAGCGTCACACGTCACGAGATGAAGGAGTTGTTAAAGATCTGATAAGAGTAACTGCTGCAGAGACTTCCAGATTATCAGGGATTTGTTTCTGCATCATCACTGACATTAAACCTTCTTTAACTCTGAACAGATTAGTAAACCTGGACTTATTTCAAACAGGAACATTGTTTTCTAAAGTTACATCATGTTTTCTTTATTCAGACTGGATAGCTGCAGGTTGTCAGAGATCAGCTGTTCTGCTCTGGCCTCAGCTCTGAAGTCCAACCTCTCCCATCTGAGAGAGCTGGACCTGAGTTTCAACGAGCTGCAGGATTCAGGAGTGAAGCTGCTGAGAGATCTTCTGGAGAGTCCAGACTGCAGACTGGAGACTCTCAGGTCAGTTCTCCATCTTTAACTTCTGTGCTGAGATGAATATGTGAGAGTTGTGTTGACTCTGAGCTGCAGACATCAGGCTGATATCACTGATCCTCAATGAGCATCTTAACCCTCTACAGTCTCAGCCCTTTGTTCATATTGTTGGTGTCCTGGTCTGCTTCAGTGAGAATGCTTGTAAAGCCTCAGCCCTGCACTGCACTCATGTTATAAACATCTTTCTTTTTAAGACAAACTAAGCTGTCAGGATGTTTCTGCTGCAGAGATGTTACATTAATGTATAAATAATAACAACAACAACATGTGACCATGTACAAGCCTCAGAAAGACTAAACAACAACTAAGTATAACAAGTGTAGTTCACTGTCTGTGGCAGATGATCTTTCAATTAAAAATAACAAGAAAAGTCCTACACTGTTTAATTCACTCTGAACCTTTAAAACACCTGAGATTCATGTTATATTCTCCATCCTGCTTTTATAATATAAATGACACAGAAAAAACATAAATATCATTTTTAATATTTGTATTAAAACTATCAACACTAAGAACACATTTCAGTTGTTGCTGTTTCCAACATGTTCCTGAAGCTACATGCTGCTGATACTGACTGAATAGTTTACACTGAAGAAGCTGTGATTTGATGACTCCACTATTCCTAAAATAAATATTCTGGAAATTTTTCTTCACATTTAAAATTCATCCTATTTGTGATCTTTGTAAACGTTGTGATCGTGAGTTAAAACAGTTTCTGTGGGTTTGTGTTTGTCTGGCTGCACATCATGAGTTAGTTTAGATGGAGCAGAGTTTCAGATGTGAAGTCACCACTTTTTATTGAAGTAGAAGCACGTTGTCTTTAATATTAATCAGAGCTCTGTTCCTCTTTCTGTATCTTACAGTTTTTAACCTGTTTGGAGTTTCCACTTTCTAAACCTCTTCAGCTCTGAACAGATTATTAAACCTGGAGTTATTTCAAACAGGAACATTGTTTTCTAAAGTTACATCATGTTTTCTTTATTCAGACTGAGAGGCTGCAGTTTGTCAGAGATCAGCTGTTCTGCTCTGGCCTCAGCTCTGAAGTCCAACCTCCATCTGAGAGATCTGGACCTGAGTCACAATAAGCTGCAGGATTCAGGAGTGAAGCTGCTGATAGATCTTCTGGAGAGGCCAGACTGCAGACTGGAGACTCTCAGGTCAGTTCTCCATCTTTAACTTCTGTGCTGAGATGAATATGTGTGAGTTGTGTTGACTCTGAGCTGCAGACATCAGGCTGATATTACTCTGATCCTCACTGAGCATCTTAACCCTCTACAGTCTCAGCCCTTTGTTCATATTGTTGGTGTCCTGGTCTGCTTCAGTAAGAATGCTTGTAAAGCCTCAGCCCTGCACTGTTGATATTTCAATTAAAAAATAAAAATAAAAATCCTACACTGCATAATTCACTCTAAACCTTTAAACACCTGAAATACATCTTCTATTCTCCATCCTGCTTTTATAATATAAATGATGGATAGAAAATACATAATATAATTTAAACATGTTTGTATTAAAACTATCAAACACTAACAAGTATTTTCAGTTGTTGCTGTTTCCAACATGTTCCTGAAGCTACATGATGCTGATACTGACTGAACAGTTTACACTGAAGATGCTGTGATTTGATGACTCCACTGTTCCTAAAATACATATTCTGCATGTTTTTTCACATTTAAAATTCATCCTATTTTTGATCTTTGTAAACGTTGTGATCTTATTTCTCTGGCTGCACATCATGAGTTAGTGTAGATGGAGCAGAGTCTCAGATGTGAAGTCACCACTTTTTATTGAAGTAGAAGCACGTTGTCTTTAATATTAATGAGAGCTCTTTTTCTCTCTCTGTATCTCACAGTTTTTAGGTGTTAAGTGTTTCCACTTTCTGACCTTCTTCAGCTCTGAACAGATTATTAAACCTGGAATTAATTCAAACAGGAACATTGTTTTCTAAATGTACATCATGTTTTCTTTATTCAGACTGAGTAGCTGCAGGTTGTCAGAGATCAGCTGTTCAGCTCTGATCTCAGCTCTGAAGTCCAACATCCATCTGAGAGATCTGAACCTGAGTGACAACGCTCTGCAGGATTCAGGAGTGGAGCTGCTGAGAGATCTTCTGGAAAGTCCAGACTGCAGACTGGAGAAACTCAGGTCAGTTCACTGACTCTCTGTTACTGCTGGAGATCTCATGTGTTTCATTAACAATTGAACCAAATGCTTGAACAACCATACATTTGTATATGTCGTTGTGAGGGTTTTCCTGCTCACCCAGTTCAAAAGGACGGAAGGAGAGGAAGCTTTGCTTAAAAGAAAGCTTTATGACTGGCCACAGCTCGCAAACAATACATCAATACTTTAGGAAACAGACAGAACACTGCTACCAGTGACAGGCTTTCTGGGGGCAAGTCATTCTGCCCTCAGGACCCAGACTACTGCAAGAGACAAGAACCAGGTTACTGACATGCTTTACTGTTCTCCTGGTTACCTGATCCTTGTCCAGATGTCTGGAGCCACCCCCATCCCTCCAGCAGCCGGCGCTCTAACCACACCCCACTGCCACAGTCGTTTTGTTCATATTCTTATTTTTCTTGTACTACATTTAAGATAAGATAAGATCAGATAAGAACTACTTTATTGATCCCAATTTGGGAAATGTTTGAGTTGCAGCAGCATAAAAAGACATGGCATTGTACCAAAAAAATTCAAAGACAAGAAATAAACAAGAAAGTAGAAAATATACATGTTGAATTTACAAATTAACAATAACAAGTTATAAAGCAAGGTATTATATTACATAAATATATACACAAATATGTGACAGATGGAATATTACAATTCAACAGGTTATATTAAATGTACAATGTGGTTTTATTCCAAGAGAAACTATGGAGCAGAGAGTTCTCTGCCAGCAGGAGGTGATTTGTTGCACAGAGTTATTGAAGTGGGCAGGAATGTTTTCCTGTATCGGTCCTGCAGCAGTCTGTTGGAGAAGGAGCTCCGTTGACTGTCCAGGTGGACAGGGGGGGGGGGGTGTTATCTGTCTGTCCAGCTGCAGGTGGAGAGGGGGGGGGGGGGTTATCTGTCTGTCCAGCTGCAGGTGGAGAGGGGGGGGGGGGGGGTTATCCATGATGGACAACAGCCTGTTCAGTGTCCTCCTCTCCACCAGCTTCAAAGGGGTCCAGCTTGATGCCGATGACAGACCCAGCTTTCCTGATCAGTTCCTGCTGGTGTCACCGTCACTGATGCTGCCCCCCAGCAGACCGCAGCAAAGAAGAGTGCACTAGCCACAACAGACTGATAGAAGATCTCCAGAATCTTGCTGCACACGTTGAAGGATCTCAGCTTCCTTAGAAAATAGAGTCGGCTCATCCCCTTCTTGTACACAGCGTCAGTGTTGATCCTCCAGTTCAGCCCATTGTCTAAGTGCACTCCCAGGTACTTGTAGACCTCCACAACTGCCACATCCTCTCCCAGAATGCACAGGGGCAGAGGAGGAGACGTCCTCTTCCTCCTGAAATCAATGACCATCTCTGGTCTTGGCCACATTCAGAAGCAGATGATTTATTCCAGTCCACTCAACAAATCACCCACCAGCGCTCTGTACTCCTCCTCCCGTCCATCCCTTATACACCCTACCACTGCAGAGTCATCCGAAAACTTCTGCAGGTGGCATGACTCTGAGTTGTATTGAAAGTCAGAGGTGTATAAGGTGAACAGGAAAGGAGACAGCACAGTCCCCTGTGGGGCTCCAATACTACCAACCACCACATCAGACAGCACACTGCCGAGCCAGTACTGTGGTCTGTCCGTGAGGTAGTTGGTAATCCAGGAGATGGTGGATGCGTTTACCCTCATAGCCTGCAGCGTGTCACTTAGTAGCCGAGGCTGGATCGTGTTGAAAGCACTCAAGAAATCTAAAAAGGTGATTCTCACAGTGCAACCCGATCCATCCAGGTATTTAGTCTGCAGTCATAAAAGTTGACTGTTTTTAAAAGATATATGTTAGATATGCACTGTTAGTTAAAGTAAATATATGTTTTCTTTAGTAAATGGTCACATCTGAATAAAGAAGGTCATCTGAACTAATATTAGTTTTACATAAAGTTTACTTTCTGAAGTATAAATGTGTGTTCTTGCTTTCCATTGATTTCAATGTTTTCACAGATAATAAACAGAAGGCTGATATTATGATGATCCACAATAACAGAATGACAGTCGCAGTAATGTTGAGCTACACATATTAAACATGAACATTTCTGATTGGATTATATACAGATTTTTATCCTCAACATGTTTTCTTTATTCAGACTGTGGGGCTGCAGGTTGTCAGAGATCAGCTGTTCTGCTCTGGCCTCAGCTCTGAAGTCCAACCCCTCAAAACTGAGAGAGCTGGACCTGAGTAACAACTATCTGAAGGATTCAGGAGTGAAGCTGCTGAGAGATCTTCTGGAGAGTCCAGACTGCAGACTGGAGACTCTCAGGTCAGTAAGGGGTCGCAGGTATGCTTTGCATGTCTCCCAGATTGTTGCATCAGATACAGCTGGGCTAATGTTAGTGGAGATCAAAAGGTCAATGCGACTGCTGATAGTTTTAATAAAATCAGGGTCAGTGAGTAGAAGTGAATTAAAGCGCCAGGGGGAACGTGACAAGGACCAGGAAAGGATATGTCAACTATGACCGTTGCATGGTCTGATATTACTATAAGGCTATAGGAGCATGAGCTGACAGAGGAGAGTAATTTGTTGTGAAGCAGAAAGAAATCGATTTGGAGAAAGTACCATGGACACGAGAAAAGAAAGAGAATTGCTTGGTAACAGGATTGCAAAAGCGCCAAACATCTGAGACTGCATATTGCTCCATGAAGAGTTGGATGGCCTTAGCTGATCTAGACCAGTGATTCTCAAATGGGGTACACGGACCCCGGGGGGTACATTGGGGTACTGCCGGGGGTACGTTAGATAAAAAAAAAGGTTAATTAAAAAAATACCATGCATGATTACAAAAATAATCATAGTACAATTATTTAAATAGAAAACACAATTTTATATAAAATATTCTAGAACCACCAAGGGTTCAAGATCCGTTCTTGTACTTTTCTGGTGCTTAACTGGTTCTTCTCTGTTTTTACAAGTGTGTGTGGCTGAGTTCTAGTCACTTAGCGCAGCGCTACTGCTTGTTACAACTTTTAATGCCGTACTCGCCATTAACTGTTATTGCTCAGGTTAATCTCCCCCCTCCGACGTAAGCGTGAAGTATTGGATCTTGACGAGCAGCCGAGTGGGGTTTTCGGCACTGAGAGCCGGCACTGAGAGCCGGCTCCGCTGCGGTGGAAACAGGAAGAACCAGAGCTCAATCAGGCTCTAGCCCGGAACCACGCTGAGCGGGAAGCCAGTTGCAATATTAGATTATAACAAATAGACATTGAAATGGAATCGTGGTTAAAACGTAGCAGCACTACAGCAGGGAACGTGGACAACGGAGAAAAAAATAAAGCCAAAATTGAGCCAACAAAATGCTGTCAATATCAGGAGGCGTATGCTTTGATGGGATTCACGTCAACAAACGGCAACCCGCCCCAGGCATTGTGTTTTTTATGTGGGGAGAAACTAGCCAACAGCTCGATGAAACCAGCGCACCTCCAGAGACATCTCAGCTCCAAACACCTGTGTCATGTTGGTAAGCCACCGGAGTTTTTCAAGAGAGTACAGATCCTTGCAAGAGATGATGCGAAAAGCCTCCACAATCATTGCGGTGTCACAGCTCATCGCTAAAGCCAAAAAACGTACATGATCGCTGAGCAATTGCAATCAGGGAGTGAGAAGAAAACATTCTTTAAAAAGTCCTCATCACAATTTGGACCATACACATTTGCCAAAGTCAGAATATTGCCACAGATTTTCCCCGTAATGATAACAAAGCGCCCATTGGGGTCTGATATGACCTTGGACACAGAGAATGGGACTGATTTATGGACAAGAATTGCAACCCCATGAGCCTTACTTGAAAATGAAGAGTGATAGAGCTGGCCTACCCTCCCCCTGCAAAGTTTGAGGTGGTCCGATGGCTTGAGATGGGTTTCCTGGAAAAGGGCAATTTTAGTGTTCAAATGTTTTAAGTGGTTAATCACTTTTTTACGCTTCGCAGGAGAATTCAGCCCTTTAACATTCCAACTATTGAATCTCAACGCACCCCATGGTGCTGTCAGGGTGTTAGACCTTAACATAAAGTGATACTTGGGGTCATACATGTCCTGAAAAAACATTAAACATACAAGCCTCCCCCACCCGCTCCGTCCCCTTAACCCAAACCCCAGTCCAGTTACTGTATAAGACAGCAACAGGCAACACTCTGATACACTGATCAGCATATCTTGATACTTCCCTTATCTTTCCGCTCTATTCCCACACTATGTTTACATTTAAAGAACAAAAGTAATACCTTTTTTTATACCTCAAGTGAAATGTATTAAAACATTTGCAACAATCATATGCAGGTTTTCTTTTAAAGCTTTTAAGCCTAACTAAGATAGGCCACATAAAGACACGCTATCAACCCTGCAGCAGAACATCAGTGCAAACCAGTGCTCCCACTACTCCTCAAATGAGTCTAGCAAGTCATATTATTAAGAGTACATGACTAAGAAAGACAAAGAAGAGGACGGTTAAAAGTGCAGGGGGTGACTGTTACCTAATCCGTAAACTGCAGTAGAAATAACAGCCCATTATGAACGTCTACAAGCTATCAACCAAATCAGTTCAGCACCAGGCAGATAGATAGCGACACATCAATGATAAAACGTCAAGAGAAATACGAATTGAGAGCAACGTACAGTTAAAATACAGTTAGAATAAGGTAGGCCTAGTTAAAACAGGTTAGATAGGGTGGGAGCTAAGTGGGCACGCGTCTATTTCGCACACCATATAACCGGAAGTCCAGTTCTCCATCTTTAACTTCTGTGCTGAGATGAATATGTGAGAGTTGTGTTGACTCTGAGCTGCAGACATCAGGCTGATATCACTCTGATCCTCACTGAGCATCTTAACCCTCTACAGTCTCAGCCCTTTGTTCATATTGTTGGTGTCCTGGTCTGCTTCAGTGAGAATGCTTGTAAAGCCTCAGCCCTGCACTGCACTCATGTTATACACATCTTTCTTTTTAAGACAAACTAAGCTGTCAGGATGTTTTCTGCTGCAGGGATGTTACATTAATGTGTACATAATAACAACAACATGTGAACATGTACAAGCCTCAGAAAGGCTAAACAACAACAAACTATAACAAGTGCAGTTCACTGTCCGTGGCAGAGCACTGATGATCTTTACATTAAAATAACAAGACAAATCTGAACCTTTAAACACCTGAAATACATTTTATATTCTCCATCCTGCTTTTATAATATAAATGATGGATAGAAAATACATAAATATAATTAATAAATATTTCTATTAAAACTATCAAACACTAACAAGTATTTTAATTTCTTTCTGTTTCCAACATGTTCCTGAAGCTACATGATGCTGATACTGACTGAATAGTTTACACTGAATATGCTGTGATTTGATGACTCCACTATTCCTAAAATACATATTCTGGATGTTCTTTTCACATTTAAAATTCATCCTATTTGTGATCTTTGTAAACGTTGTGATCTTGAGTTGAATCCGTTTCTGTGGTTTGTGTTTGTCTGGCTGCACATCATGAGTTAGTGTAGATGGAGCAGAGTTTCAGATGTGAAGTCACCACTTTTTATTGAAGTAGAAGCACTGTATCTCACAGTTTTTAACCTGTTAGGAGTTTCCACTTTCTGACCTTCTTCACCTCTGAACAGATTATTAAACCTGGAGTTATTTCAATCAGGAACATTGTTTTCTAAAGTTACATCATGCTTTCTTTATTCAGTCTGAGTCGCTGCAGGTTGTCAGAGATCAGCTGTTCTGCTCTGGCCTCAGCTCTGAAGTCCAACATCCATCTGAGAGATCTGGACCTGAGTGACATCGATCTGCAGGATGCAGGAGTGAAGCTGCTGAGAGATCTTCTGGAGAGTCCAGACTGCAGACTGGAGACCCTCAGGTCAGTAAGGGGTCTCTGCTGGTTCAGCAGTATTGTATTAAACACAGGGAGTGTTTCTCTCACTGGGGAATCACAACAGATCAGTGATGTTACCCACTGACTGCAGGTTCTCTCATTCTTCCATCAACTATATATTGTAAGCTGAAAATGCAAAGCCACATTTAGTTAGTAAGCAACTTTCTAACAGACATATGGGATTTTACAGAAGAGTGGAAAAGGTTTTCTGTTTTGTTTCCTGTCATGTTTTTAGTTTCTAATGACTGGTTACTTCCTGTAATGCAGCTGAGAGCTGTGGCAGTCAGTCGTAGTGTTTGCAGAGAAGATGATGATGGGATGTAAAGCATGAGATCAGGACTCTGAAGCTGACTCAAAGAACAAACACTTATTTTAAACTGAATCTAAAACTGTTGGGTTGTGTTCATCCCCACAGGATCAGAGATTATGAGACGATCAGAGCCACGACCTGTGAGTACTGAAACCATATCCTCCATTCATCAATATATGGTACAATAAAATCTGATCTTAAAAGGTCTTTATAGAACAACGACAATATATTACAATGAATTCCCTTTTGTAACAGCTCCTGAACCCTTCTCACCTGAACACACAACTGAGTCTTCATACAGGTAATCCTATAACATGACCAAACATTATTTTAAACACATTACAAATATATATAAATGTTTTTGTGTTTGATTTCATGTCTTTCACCTTGAGGTATTGCATCCAATCTCTTTCCAACAGACATACATAAAATAATGCCTCTGTGTGTAGGAAGGATTGTTTTCTTGTACCAGTCTAGATCCTCGCTGGACTAGACATTTTGTTAATTTAATGAAAATGTGTGTACACCAGGGACGTGCGGTTACACATCGCATCGCTGGTGTAGACACACATACTGATGCATGTGGACACATCTTCAGTGATGTTCCTGTAATCATCAGGGCCCAGGAGTTCAAAACTTTTAATCTCAATCAGATCCAATCAGATTTTGAAATCCCATTTCTTGTGATCCAGGATCAGACAAGTCGGACAGATTTTGTCCCTGTAGTTCAAAGCAATTCAGGATAGGATCACCCTGATCCAGATTACGACTTTTCAAGATTACTAGATCCTGAATATCCGTGCTTTAATCCTACTGATCGCCATCTAGTGGATGTGAAAAATAATACAAGGAAGACAAGAGACCACATTGCAGAGACATCTATAATGTCTAATTATATTTTAAAATTTGAAAGGTGATGACAGATGATGGACTTTTTTTTTGTAGAAGATATTTTTACTTTAATCTAAATTACATTTGTGATTGACAATCTTTGTTGTGATACTTTTATGAGCATAAACATTTATGTCATCACATTTGGTTGAAAACAAAATAGGCCACCACAAACGTGAGCAAGAAATGAAAAATAAAATGTATTTCCCATGAAGGCTAAACATTGTGTATTATTTCAGTTAACAAACTTTGCCATCTTATTTAAATAGAAACATATTTTAAATAAATTGTACAGTACATTTTGCTCTGGTAATCCACTGGAAACCCACCCCTCTGGTGGGATCAGGATAATCCAGTGTTTTGGGATCAGACTGATCCCAATCCTGTGTTGTCGGTTTGAACTACCCGTTTTGAAGATTTGATCCAGATTAAAGCTTGGATTGGATTTCCTGATCTGATCGGATATCAAAGTGATCCTAATCCTGTTTTTTGGTTTTGAACTATCCAAAATCTAAATCTGATCTGATCAGATAGGAATTAAAAGTTTTGAACTCCTGGGCCCAGGTGTTTCAGATCTTTCAACAAACCCTCCTCCAGGTCAGACTCCAGCTGGATGAACAGCTGTCAGTCAGAACACAGGCCAGTGAAGGCTTGTTGTAGTAACTTGTCCCTGTGTGTCTACAGGTTCAGGTGTCCTGGTCCAGGTGAGTTCCAGTGTGCTTCGACTGGCCTGGTGTTCGTCATGGCTCAGGAGGCGGAGCTTCTGTACAGGACGGTCCCTTGGGGAGAGAGCCTCCTCCAATCAGCTGGCAAGCTGGCAGCAGGGCCGCTGTTCGAAGTGAAGAGCTCTGATGAAGCTGCCGTCGTCCAGCTCCACCTGCCACACAGTGAGACAGAGGAAGGTAAAGACATCTAGTGTTAACAAATATACACTTATATAATGAGTAGTACCTTATACTATTCACTAGCGTTCAAGAGTTATAAAGCAGCTTTATTAAACTAGTTTAACAAAGATAGCAACAGTATAATGCAGACACCAAATCTGTTCTTTACATTCAAATAGTTTTGTCCCCAAAAAAAGAACAATTAAATTATAAAACATCCATTTAGTCGATGTGTTTCATGACATTATTGATCATTATTGAAGCAGACGATGCAATGCAGCTCTAAATACTGAGTTGGATTGTCTTTGGGCCCTCTGCAGTCTCCTCACTGTAATATTAGAGAGATGTAAACTGTGATTGGTCAGTCCACAGCATGCTCAGCTGCTAACAGTGCTAACTCAACGCTAACTCTCTGTTACTGTTGTGATGCTAAGCTAGCAGTCTGATTAATTCTTACATTGTTATCCATCTGTTGCTCTTTCTGCTCTTTACATTGTCAGTCTGGCTGAACCATGAACAAAACAAAACAACAGACAACAACATTTATAAGTTAGACTTTGTACGGCCAGGAGTGGGGAACCTCCATTTGGTACGGCCCTCGAGGTAATTTATAAACACACGCAAAAATGAAAATAAATTAAGAAATCTAGACCGCAAAATAATTAAACAAGCGAGTGCCTGTTTTTCCTGGCCAAGGTCAGGGTCCTTGAACACAACACGAGCCTAACGTGTCATCACGTGGTATATGTCTCGTCTGACACATGCTGACGGAGAGCACCAGAACGCCGCTCCGGCTCTTCAGCAAACATGCCGCAGTTTCTGCGTGGCTGTGTCTTTAGTTGAAAGCCCAGTGGAGATCTGTTCATCTGTCATACTGATCATACAGTCAATACCTTTGTTGTTATTAGCATCTGGTTAGCTAGCTATGCTAACGAATATAAGAAGCGTTTTCTCCAACCAGTGAGGTAAAGGCACATCTTTATATGATCATTATAGTTATACAAAAATAAGAGAATAAAGTAAACAGGTATAAAATACTATATGACAGTAAAAAAAGTTGTTATTACAAACAAGAATACAGTTTGAAAGGAGAGTGATTTGTGAAATATCCATAAAGAAAATCTGCTTCCAGTTCTGTTTCATATGGGTGTTGAGAGATGTATCCATAGATCTCCTAATGTTGCTCTCAAAGTGCACCAGATTGATGCTTTTAACTTCAACATTTAAAAAAAAATCTTCCCGTGCACGTGCATGCACGAGTCATGGTGAGATATCTGGATTCAGAGGTTGCTTTTTCTTTGCACAGCATGGAAGAAAGGTGAAATGAATGGGCTGTGATTTTAGTATTTTTAAGCAGAGGTCAATCATTTGTACGGCCCTCGGAGGATGTTGAAAAAATTGAAATGGCCCTTGAGAGGAAAAAGGTTCCCCACCCCTGATGTACGCCCTGAAAGCTTTAGAAAACTCTGCACACATCTAGAGAATCACTCAGACATGAGAGCGGACTCAGTCAAGCTGTTCTGGCTGCAGATAACAAACATTTCAGCAGTCTTGAAGATTAGAAAATAATTAATAAAGTTTATGCATAACAGTAAATGCTCACATCCAGAAAGATCACAGGGGGACGGAACAATACAAATAAAAGGTGAAGGAAATAAGTATTTGATCCCTTGCACATTTTTTAAATTTGCCCACTTACAAAGAAATGAACAGTCTATCATTTTAATGGTAATGTTAGTGCAATTAATAGCTCACCAACTTCAAATGTTAACACAGAGAGAGAGATCAATAAAACACAAACACAGATATGGTTGAGATTAATTATTATTCAGTTGCACAACAAACAAATAATAATGGAGTACATCACAAAACAAATTTCAACCATAGCTGTGCACGCTAAATCCACTCTCCTCGGCTCTTTCTTTTTAACCAATACAACTTGAAAAGTCAATTCATTCTAAGTATGTTTTGCTTACTGTGAGTTGGTATTTTGCTTCTGTAGAAGTTCAAGTCTGGTTCCTCAATTCTTTGAGTTTACCACAGCTTTCTATGTCTGCCTGGCCAAGGGAGTTGAGACTTTCTAGAGAGAAAAGACACAGCAACCCACAGCATTCGGCATCTCGGTAGGACTTCCAAAATGTTAGTGCAATTAATGGCTCACCAAGCTTAAATGTTAACACAGAGAGATCAATAAACACAAACACAGATATGGTTGAGATTAATTATTATTCAGTTGAGCAACAAACAAATAATAATGGAGTAACATCACCTTGCTTCACAGCAACCAATCGCAGAAATGCCCCAAAGAGTACAACAAACAGACAGCAGATATAGGTTTCTAAATGACACACGAACATTTTCCCTAATCATGTTTTAACGCATGAACATAGATTAGTTGATATGTTAATATGTTCCAGCAGTGGAAAGGTCATTATCTCATGACGTCTTTAGGAGTAATTCATATCTTATCAGGATATGAATTTCCTAATTAACAAACTATATATACGTTTGCACATGACCACATACAATTTTCCTTACATTAACTAGCACACGAACCTCAATGTTTTCTCTCTGTATTATAATCTAATAAAGATCTTCCGCTGACCTTGGTCAATTTACTTAGCGTGTGTACATCTGCTGATAGTTGCAAAGACCATTGATAATTAGCAAAGAGACTCATGGGCCTCTCTAAATCTGGAAACTATAATTCAATAACATACAGTTATATTGAGAAGGTCCAGCCTGGCATAACATTAGGTTTATTGTAACAGTGAGAGTAGGAATATCAAAAAGAAACCCAGAAATTGACATTATATAAAGATAAAAATTGATTTGCATTTAACTGTGGGAAATAAGTGTTTGATCCCCTTGCAGAACATATGTTAGTACTTGGTGGAGAAACCCTTGATGGACAGACAGAGGTCAGACAGAGGTCACACAGAGGTCACACAGAGGTCAGACAGAGGTCAGATGCTTCTTGTAATTGGTCTCCATGTTTGTGCACATCTCAGGAAGGATTGTGGTCCACTCCTCTCTGAAGATCCTCTCAAAAAATCCTTCAGGTTTTGGCTGATGCTTGGCCTCTGGAAGCTTCAGCTCCCTCCACAGATTTTCTATGGGATTAAGGTCCTGAGACTGGCTAGGCCACTCCATCACCTCAATGTGCTTCTTCTTTAGCCACTCCTGTGTTGCCTTGCCGTATGTTCAGGGTCATTGTCCTGCTGGAAGAGCCCTCCATGACCCATGTTCAGTGTCCTGGCTTGGGGAAAGAGGCTATTGGCCAAGATTTCACAGTACATGGCCCCTCCACAGAATTCTTGTTTGTTGCAAGGGATCAAATACTTATTTCCCTCAGTTAAATGCACATCTTTTATGATATACATTTCTGGATCTTCTTTTTTTATATTCTTACTCTCACTGTTGTGGGGTAAACTTACAAAATCGGCAAGGGATCAAATAATTATTTCCTTCACTGTAAACTGGAGCATCCTAGTGAGGCTCCAAAGTGAATGACATTAGATGAACATTAGCTCTGAACTAAAGTGGTGTGTCATTGAATATGATGAAGCTGTTTCAGCAGCAAAGCAACAGATGACCAGCTCTTTGCTCCACAGCGCTGCTCCTGGACGGCCTGTTGTCTGTCGTCCACATCACTGATGAAGGCCTGAGCATCTTGGGCCGCTGGAGGTCACACGCACTCACGTGGTGGTGAACGTGCCTCACCTCTGTTTCTTTGGCTGGTCTGGGATCCATTGAAAAGGCGTTTAAAGCGGCGGATAAAAGGCCAAATTATGCTGTTCCTACGACCCCCGGGCAGAGTGGAGCAAATACTGGATGTACTTCTGCTGCCGAAAAACGTCCTTAAGGAGGAGGTAAAGTCAGCCTCTACACATGCTCACTGTCAGACTAAACACTTGTTTTTAACCACAGATGTTTCCACAAAGAGAGTAAGATCTATCTGAACTGAATCTTCAGATGGTTCGATGGTTGTTGTTTTTTTGGATTCTCTCTCAGCTTGTATTTCTGTCTGCCAGTGTGTCACTTGTGATACATTTATATGGTAAACACAGCACAAAACTGAAAGGCTTCCTGAGATGGATCACGTGATCTCATCCTTACTCACCATGTGTTGACGCTCGGGCAGCAGACTTTTGTGTTTCAAAGACTTATGTGATAAGTATTATATATTCAACATCCCTATAACGGTATTCCTCAATAGCTTTTATCCAATAATTAAAATATCTATTTTAAATGTCTCGATGCAGAGAGGAGTGATATATCCTTATTATTATGTTTGTAATTGATTGTAAATATCATCACTCTGCGGAGCAGGTCCGTCACCATTTGTTGTTTTCAGATCTTTAAATCAATGTTCCCTGACTATGAGAGAATGAACTAAAGTGATCAAAATGTCCTGTTACTAAAGGTTGCTGACAAACAAAGACCTGCTGTGCTCATCAAGATCTCCTCCCGCTGTAAGCTGGACATTGATCACAGTTACAGTTTGCACTGTAAACCTGAGGGCTTCCGCATTCAGCCTGAGGTGAGTCACTGATGCTCCTCTGATGAAACACAATGCTCATTAGCACACGTGTATCTGCATGTGGATTCACCATCAGGAAAGATCCAGATAAACATTTAACTTTTGCTTCTGTTTTCCAGAGTGAAGAATTTGAATCAATGTTTGGACCAAATTACCATCCGACATTTGAAGTTTTCCTGACGACGAGAACAGAGGGAGTGGATTTGAAGGTCCAGGACCAAGGTGGAAATGAAGTCTGGAAACGGCACGTGTCCCTGGAAGGTACAGACTCCAGTGATAGGCTGGATATACAATAGAAAGTTTAGCTTTAATTTTCCATCTCATGTCGATCTCTATTAATGCTCCATGCGGTTGGCAGTGCATCATTACTACTTCAAACACACAATTACATGTTCTGCTACTAGAAGTCTCTGTATGCAAACAATAGTAAAAGCTGGAGCTTGTTGTGGTTCTGAAGGAGTTGCAGTCTTCAGCTTCTCCCGGTTAGAATACCTTCAGTGTTCCTGGTTCAGGATGTTTTTAATGTCTCCTCCTCTCCTCGTATATAGGCCGGTAAAAACTCTGAATGAAGCAGTTTGGTGTTTAAAAATCACAGTTTCTCCCTGCATGCTGTTCGGCTGATGCTAACATTTACCCAGCTTGTTCCTCTGATTTACCAAAGATGCAGACGTCCCATAAATACAATCCTTCCCCCAGTTAAAATATGCAATTTAAAAAGCACCAAGATCTCATAAGTGTATGGTGAAACTGTGGTTACACACTGGATAAAAAGTCAGTTTATGACCTTTGGCAGACAACATCGACGCATGACTAAAGGGAATACAACGCCGTCACAGGAGACCAGATGAAATGCACCGTAACCTTCATTCAAATATATAACAAAGGAGTAGTCGTTTTTAGACATTTTAATGTTACATAAAATAACTTTGAAGCGAAGAAAAATCCCCCATTGGGAATGTTGAGGAACATAAATGTCTCTTTATATCTGAGGGGGGAAAAGTCATTCACAGAGTACATGTTATCTGTCAGAGTGAACACGTTGTTACATTTATGTTCAACTTTACAGTATTTTTTTAAAGTAATGTTACATAACAAAGTATTTTGCTTGTTTATCTTCCAGTTCCAAGACAGGAAATTTCCCAGAGAAATGTCCCAGCAGAGAGCAGCGTCCCAGCAGAGAGCAGAGTCCCAGCAGAGAGCAGAGTCCCAGCAGAGAGCAGAGTCCCAGCAGAGAGCAGAGTCCCAGCAGAGAGCAGAGTCCCAGCAGAGAACAGAGACCCAGCAGAGAACAGAGTCCCAGCAGAGAGCAGAGTCCCAGCAGAGAGCAGAGTCCCAGCAGAGAGCAGAGACCCAGCAGAGAGCAGAGTCCCAGCAGACCAGAGGCTCAGTGGCTCAGTTCGGACAGAGTTCATTAACAGAGTGTCTCAAGCTGTTCTGGACCAGCTTCTGGATAAACTACTTGAGCGGGAAGTGATCACTTATTCTGAAATGACATCAGCCAGAGGGAAACCCCAATTTGATAAAGCCAGAGAGGTGGTGGACACGGTGCATCAAAAAGGAGCTGCAGCCTGCAGGGTTCTGATCGATGCTCTCCGAGAGATAGACTCGTGTGTTTACAGAGAGCTCTTCTTGAGCTGAAGCAAACGTGAGATGAGTGGAATCTCTAGATCAGGGGTTCCCAACCCCCGGGCCATGGACCGGTACCGGGCCGCGGAGGTGTTAATACCGGGCCGCGAAATAGCTGTGAGTTTATCGTAATATTTGCAGAATTATAAATATATAAAAATATTTTATCATAAAGTTTTTTTTAAAAAGTGTTTAATCTTCGCACCTATACCAGTCATATTATTTCATCCAGTAGCCTAGTTAAACTTTCACCCGAAAACAGGCTTTTATGATGTTCCGAGGGATTCGGCGGCTCAGCCTAAGGTCTCAGCCTCTTGTGCGCACGAGAAAGTTACCGGTGAGGAGACAACCGTTTCATTGCAGACTGTTATGTTTAGCAGTGCATACATTATTTGAGATATATTTCAAACTCGGACTAAATTTTAAGGACATGTCAGCCAGGGGTGTAGAGCTATTTGTTTAAGCACCGGATTGGCAAAACAGGAGAGTCTGTAAACCAGTATGCCTTGATCTATGAATTCATGTCCGGGACTCTCACAGTATCTGCTGCCCACAGCTGTTTTATAGAAGGAACACCTCCTTCACTTCATGAAATGGCTGAAGCATCAGGAGGCAGCGGGACTAGAGATGGGCGAGTCCTGATTCATCCGGATCATTAACCCGGATCCTAGAAATGAGCTGGTCGTGACGAGTCTCCCCTCTCCATTAACCCGAGTCCTTTGAGTCCCACACTTGGTGTGACGTACAAATTAAAACTATAAATTGCGTCACTCGCTACTCTCTTTATAACATGTAAAATCACATTACAACGTACCCCAGTCCATCTGCCTACCCTTTAGCAAGTAGGATAGCTGCCTGCCAGAAGTTATCGTTTGGCTCAGGGGAGGGGACGCGGATCAGTGAAACTTCCTGCAGACTCGTGGGGACTCAGAGGAGCCGACGGCTCCTAACCGTAATAGCATAGCAGATCCAGAGATCCATACTCGTCATGTGCACGAGCATAGCCCCTCCTCCAGCACCCGGCTCCCGCGGCTATATTATGCACGAGTCAACAGCAGACTCGCAGATTCGCAGATTCGCAAATCCTGACTCGCTGTGCAACACACAGCAGAGCAGACTCGTGCGGACTCGGAGCCGTAGCCATATAGCAGCAGATCCAGAGATCCAGCAGACTCGTCCTCATGCACGAGTCAACAGCAGACTCAGATTTGTCAAATCGCAAAATAACCCTTTTTTTTGTGATCAATATGTTTTATTAAAGCAAAATACACTGTGTAGCGGAGGTTAATATAACGTCAGTTTAATATGCTCGTGAAATGCAACAACTTTTCGGTTTCACCGATAGGATTTCTACGGTCTTGGTGATGCTGACTCATATGACTCAAATGACTCGTATGATCCGGATCTCTTCAATGGCTGACTCAGAAGACCCTGAGTCCGTAAAAGGATCCGGATTTGCCATCTCTAAGCGGGACGTGTAACTCCGCCTCTGAGAAGTGCAGCGTGTATGAGGTGTGATTTGTGCCAAAGAACAAACTCACTGAGCAGACAATCGTGTCGATCGTTGCCTACCATGCCGTGAACTATGCCGCGAGAGAAGTAACGTGACACTCTCGTCGCCACCCCTCTCGTCTGAGAAGCTACGTGACGTCTGCGTCTGAAGTTACTTACTTGGTAGTTATCACCAAATAACCCAGTAATGTTACAGCTACTTAGTTGCTGTTCAAGCTAGACTCTATTTCAATATAGTTTTGGTATTAAAATAATGTTACACCTCTTGTATGCCCTGAATGCAAAAACAACCACAGACAAGAATATATTTTTTAATTATCAAAATGATAACAAAGGCTGAAAAAACAGGAGAAGCCTGTCTTCCCTTGGTCTCCAGGAGAAAACGCCACTGCATATCACCAAGTTTTCATATAGTTTTGTGTGTGAAATAGATCGCTGCAGTGAACACGACTTTATGTATTTGTTTATGGTTTATTTGATTTGGAGGGATGCAGTATACATAGAAGTTCAGAGAAGAGGCAACCCCTATATATTGTTTATTTTATTTCATTTCATTTCAGCACCATGGCAGAGGCAAATATAGAGTTAATGTGCAGAGATTATAATGTCCCGTTTACTAAAATATGTATTGTTTTATGATGTTTAGTTGACAAAATAGTCACTGTGCTACATTTTGCTGCACTCAAGCATACATCTGAAGACAAGAGTTGTGTCCCCCTTTGGCCACAAGGGGGAGTATATATATATTGTATATATATATTTTGTATAGATGTTGCAACTATACAGAGCTTTGGCAATACTATATGTAACTGAGGTCATGCTAATAAAGCTATTGAATTGAATTGAGTATACCTTTAAGTGAGCTGTCAGGAGGAAACAAAGGTTCGCCAACACATTGCACTTTAATGCTGAGAAAGTACAAAGACGTGAAACGATGTGCTGCAATGTCTGTGTATTTTTGAAGAATGCCAAGTAAAGGAAGAAAGTAATAACTCGCACTGAGTCTTAATACATTACTTTATTTCTATTATATAACACTATCCAATGATTTATTATGTTTGTGTTACACACACACCATTACTGAATTCATTCTAAAACCAAGAATAACCTATACAACAATAGGGAGCCCTGGCTCAAGGACGGACAAAACAAGGACACCACACATGATTATTTTCCAATTACAGTATATTTATTTAAAGAGAGTAACTCAATTGTGATATCAGTTAATCAGTAATGTGTGTAGTGTACGGGTGTGTGATGTGTCAGCAGGGCCGGACTGGGACCATAGCAGGCCGGGAATCATACACCCAGCCAGGCCACTACTAGTTTTGTTTGGGGGCGTTTTGCTGGATGTATCGTCAATATTTACAACGTTGCTGCCCGTAGTGATAGCCCTACAGTTTGAATCTACTACTTAAATAGAAACATATGGACATAGGATATGTTAGAAAAAGTGTGGGGGGGGGGGGGGGGATTAAACTGTGATCAATAACTATAGTAACTTATTGAGAGAACATGAACATAGCTTGCTTATACTGTTGTCATTACATTTCCTTTGTTCAGTGTTTTCATAGACATAGCCTATTGAAACAGTTTCCTCTGTACCTGCCAGTTCTGTCCACTGAGCTCTGCATCTCTCCCTCAGGGTCATCACCATCAGCATCATCTGATAGTGGAACTGAATAAGGAGAACATGTAATCATTACATTAACAACTATTTATGAAATAACATTATTCAAGAACATATTATGCAACACTTATTTTATCACTTAGTTGACCCTGTATTTGCATGGCCTAATACCATAATGATTGTCTCCCCTTTAGACAACATAACCATCTCAAGTGATTCACTCACAGTATGAGGGGTTTGTAGCCCCACAGTTAGCTGCAGTCTAACGGTTATATTACATATATTTGCCTTGAGTAACATGAAGGACATGTTTGGGTTTTGTGTAGCCTTATAGTCTCCAGTCACACAGGGCCTGCCACTAACTTAGCATTGGACTGAGAAACTGTTTTGTTGACAGTCGATGTGCACATCAGGCTACAATATAGAAAGAAATGTGGCTCATAATGTTCGCTCACTTACTCTCTGCTTCGTCATTCTATACCATACGGGGCTTCTGAATAAATCAGTGATTTTAGCACATTTCGCTGCCTTTTTTTGTTGCAGGATGGGGGTCCATCCTTCCACAATAATTAACCTTGCCGTGAGTTTCAGTCGGTCCAGTCCACACTTAAGGCCCAGACACACCAGGCCGTCACCAGAGAACTCGCCGACACCGACACCGACAGTTGCATCGGCGAGTTCTCCTGCGTCTTGGCCATGGGTGTTTCTCAATGTCGAGTACGCTTGCTTGGTAGCACATGTCTGCCGAGCATCTTGCTTCAGAAGCGAGTCAAGAATACTTCCTGGCATTCGGAAAACAAAGTGTGGAACACGCTAGCAAGTGTGCAGGTGTGCGTCATATGAGAGGCCCCGCCTCTTACATCTTCCGCCACAGATTTGGGGAAATTGGTCCGTGCGCAAAGCATTGTGGGGATTTTAAGACCGCGGAGTCTACTCATGTGCAGCCTCGATATTTCTCCAAACGGAGTACGCCGGGCTCGGTAGATTTCCAAGTATGCTGGAGATTGGAACAGTACTTCGGCGGCACTCGATGACGTAGTATGCTTGAAATAGTGGCTCTGAAGCAGCAACAACCGGAAAACAGAGAAGAAGAACAGACTGTGATATAAACAAACAACAAATAGCATGTGCGTTCCATTTTCACTCTCGTCCATCGAAAACATGTTTTAGAATATAAAAATACCTGAATGATGAATGAGCACATAAAGTGCAGACATACTATAAAATCACAGTTAATAGACCTGCATCTGATGATCGCAGTGTTCTGGCGGGTGTGTAGTTTATTGAGTCAGCAATGTAGTAATGTATGTAATGTAATAATGGCCACTTCTTGCTAAATTTACATTACCATGTGATGCTTTTATCCGAGGCGACTCACAATAGGTAAATGAACAGCAGTAGACAGTATCTCATTTACTTAGACACTGTACTTAAGGACAATGTTGAGGTACTTGAGACTAATCCTGCAACTTTATACTGACAAATAAACCCATGAGATGAAAAACCGGACTTGACCAAACAAATCACGGAGCTCTCAGCAGAGGACAGCCGGGGACGCTCCCGCCAATATCAGAGATGTCCCTGCTATGTGTGGGAGGTAAGAGAACATTTAAAGGGGACCTATCATGCAAAATGCACTTTTGTACGTCTTTTCTACATGAATATGTGTCCCCGGTGTTCCAGGGAACTCACCAAGTGTCAGAAAACACAACCCTCTCTATTTTCCTCCATACCCAAATCTCTAAAAAAGGGGCTGCAACGGATCTGATAAAAACTGATCCAGATTTGAACACTGTCCTGACGTCAGGACGGTGGCGCTACGGCTATTGGGCCAACTCCACCAATCAGGAGGAGACAGCCACGGCTATTGCCGTTCGAAAGCGCTGGAGACGCTGTAGTACATATGCCAGGCCTGTAGGTGGTGCTGTTCTCACAGAATCTGCCCTTGCAAAAACAGAGCTAAAAAATGTCAAATTGAGCAAAATGAGGCATGGCTAAAATGCATGATCTGTTTGGTATTTTGAAAAAAAAAAGTATAAATATGCCTTATATAGGTATGGTCCTACACTATATTATTCAAATATAGCATGATAGGTCCACTTTAAGGGCTATGTTTGATGTCTTTAAGTATCACCTGCTGGGGTTTAGCTGCTGTCCTGTGCCTTCTTAAATCGTTTGTTTACGTCCCTCACTTCCGTTTCGCTTCTCATTTGCTAGCTGAACAGGCAATCAGAGTGGTTTCTTGGTCCGACTGCCTGTGTCCGACACACGGCCGATTCAACATGTTGAATCGGCCGTGTGTCGGACCGTGAAAGGCCAAATAAAGGCCCAGACACACCAGGCCGTCACCAGAGAACTCGCCGACACCGACACCGACTGTTGCATCGGCGAGTTCTCCTGCGTCTTGGCCATGTGTCGCACTGGAACACACCGCAAAGACTTCAGCCGAGCACGTACGAACTGCGCATGCGTGAGTGGCAATAACTCTCCTTACCAGCAGGCGGTGGTAGTGTGTATTTGTCATTCAAAATAGGCAACAACCGGAAGACAGAGAAGAAGAACAGACTGATATAAACAAACAACAAATAGCGTGTGCGTTCCATTTTCACTCTCGTCCATCGAAAACATGTTTCGTGCGGAGCTATCAGCCATTGGAGTGTTGCTTGTGCAAGACATTCTCAAGAAACAGTCTCTCAAAAGGCAGAAGCGAAGAATTAGGAGAAACCGCACTAAATGGGTGAAATCATGGATACTACAGCGAGCGAGAAGGTCATGGGGCGTTGTGATATTTTCCTCAAGCTTTGGTAAAGTGTATTCTTTGAATGCAGATTTGGGTTCTGCCCGCTCAGTATTAATGTCATGTGGATTTTCCTGTCATGTTGACAGGTTATCATCATGTAGGCGTTGATAAAAGCTCATTCTAATGTTGTGTTATGTGTGTATGAAGGTACGAAATAAAGTTTTGCATTGCCTATCCTGCTATTTGTGTTTATTCTTTTAATCACACAGCGATAAGAAACAATAACAATGTGCCTACATAACTGTCAGTTGCATCTGATGATCGCAGTGTTCTGGTGGGTGTGTAGTTTATTAGAGTCAGCAATGTATAATGTATGTAATGTCATAATGGCCACTTCTTGCTAAATTTACATTTCCATGTGATGCTTTTATCCGAGGCGACTCACAATAGGTAAATGAACAGCGGTAGACAGTATCTCATGTACTTAGACACTGTACTTAAATCAGAGTGGTTTCTTGGCCCGATAGCTTGTGTCCGACACACGGCCGATTCAACATGTTGAATCGGCCGTGGTCGACCGTGAAAGGCCAAATAAGGCGTGTCACGGCCGAGGGTTTGGGACACACCAAATTGACTTTGGGCGACAGGGCACGCTTCGTCGCCAGAAAACCGAAGACGGCCGATATCGGCCTAGTGTGTCTGGGCCTTAAGGCGTGTCACGGCCGATGGTTCGGGACACACCAAATTGACTTTGGACGACAGGGCATGCTTCGTCGCCAGAAAACCGAAGACGGCCAATATCGGCCTGGTGTGTCTGGGCCTTAAGGCGTGTCACGGCCGACGGTTTGGGACACACCAAATTGACTTTGGGCGACAGGGCACGCTTCGTCGTCAGACTAACGAAGACGGCCAATTTCGGCCTGGTGTGTCAAGGCCTTAATGTAAACAGCAGCGCGCTGGTCTCGTGAGAAACGGAGAGTGGAACAACCAATCACATCTTCATTATTCTCCTGAAATTTAAATGTGCACATTCGTTATGTCTGACAGGTGCGTGGTTCTCACTGCGCCTCATACCGGTGCAACTTGTAACACCTTCAATATATGCCGCATTAATGGATTTGGCCTGCAGTCACCGCATCTGGCTGAATTAAACACGTATTATTTTAGTCCTGTGTGTTTATTAGAGGCCATGTCAGCAGGCCACATCATATTATGCCAGCGTTGCGTTCACAAGACATACAAGCCACCAACTGGCAATCGAAACATGCCACAACCTTAGGGACAGTGAATGAGTGTCACAATCTGTCTGTGTTGTGTTTTGTCTTGTCTTTTTCTGTCTTTGGTTTCCTGTTTTACTTTGAAAAGTGTTCACCCCCTGTCTTGCCTGTTGCTTTCTGTCTGTTTTCCCTCCTGCCTGATTGCCCGATTGTGTTCACCTGGTGCCCCTGTGTTTTCTCCTCCCTCCTCACCTGTTTCTTGTTTGTGTGATTAGTCTTGTGTGTATTTTAGTTCTGGTTTTTCTGTCTGTCATTGTTAGATCCTTGTTTGTCTTTGACTGTGTCACGGGGTCGTGTTCTGTTTTCTACTTTGTTACCTTGGATTAAAGGAATTATCTTGGAAATCTGCATTTGGGTCCTGCCTGCTTCACTCAACCCTGACAATGAGACACAGACACAGGCCGTTTCTCAATCGCGAGGATATTGGCTTCCAAGCCAATATTTCAAGGATGCTACGTCATCGAGTGCTGCCGAAGGACTGTTCCAATCTCCAGCATACTTGGAATTCCACCGAGGCCGTGTCCTTGGTTTGGGAGAAATTTCGAGGCTGCACATGGGTAGACTTTGCGTCCTTAAAATCCCCACACTGCTTTGCGCATGGACCATTTCCCCAAATCTGTGGCGGAAGTTGTAAGGCGGGGCCTCTCATATGACGCACACCTGTACACTTGCTAGCCTGTTCCACTCTTTGTTTTCCGAATGCCAGGAAGTATTCTTGCCTTGCTTCTGAAGCAAGATGCTCGGCTCGGCTGTGCTACCAAGCCGATTGAGAAACCGCCGCAGACACACCCACACACACCTTGAGGGAGGGAGGGACAGGTGATCGCAGTGCAGCGATCAGCTGTTCCCGAGCAGAGAGAGAGAGAGAGAGCTGCTAGACACAACTCTTATTAATCCCCGTACCGGACAATTGTTATTTGTTCCAAATCGGAACCGGATTTCGGTTCCCGACCCTCATCACATCCCCAGCCACAGCCGTGGTCTTAACCGGTCTTGACATAAAATCTCGAGTCCTATAGGTCTGATACAGAGACAATACGAAACCAAATGCAGTCGATTCCGAGACCAATACCGTTAAAAAGTGGTCTGGAGACCGGTCTCGAGTACAACACCAGCAAATATTCTCATACTAATGATTATTAATTATTATTCCCCTCTCTTCTGATACCAATACTGTGCCGATGAGAAAGTGTAGGCTACCTAACACTCTCCAAACTACTGTAGGAGCGGAATCATTCGAAAAAATAATATAGGATAATGCTATACAATGCTAACGGAGCGAGACGTACGTTATTCACGCGCTTATCCACACGTACGTTATCCACACGTACGTTATCAACACGCATATCTAAGATAGCGCTTTCTAAGCTACGCCGCCGCTACGTGAGCGCATACTTTGAGTGCATACTTTGAGCGCATACTTTGAGCGCATACTTTGAGCGCATACTTTGAGCGCACCTATGGTACGTCGCCGTGACGTCTGACGTCTGACATCGTCGTGACGTCGCCTGTATTCTAAGTCAACCCATTCAAAATTGATGGAGGCATTGGCGCACGTTGACACGTCAGTTCTCCGCTCAGTTAGCTTAGTTATCTGTTCTTTGGCACAAATCACACCTCATACAGCACTGCGCTAAAACAGCTGATCACAACGTTCACACGCTCTGTGGTCACGAAGCTCTGTACTCCACTACCTTTCTAGCTCCTAGCTAGAGCTTTTCTGGTTCAGCTCCGGTTTCCCTTTTCAGCTCCCGCTCTGTTCACACCGCCCAGAGCTGCCGCTGCTGCATCATGACTTCACCGTTTACATCGCTGATTTTCTCCCAACGGCGCTCACAACAACAACAAACGGGCCGGGGACTGCATCGGGTCGATGATCGTGTTGCTTTTAATCATACGAAGCCAGATTAAATTAAATAACGACTTCTCCAACCTTATACTTTTCTCCAGAGTGACGTGGTTCATTGTTTATTAATGTGTTTCAGCGGCATTTACCGACCACTGCAGTGCTGGCTGCTCTTCCACGGGAGTTTATTCTCCCGTTAGCTCCGGGTTAGCTCACACGGCTCTAAAGTATTCACTGTCTGACTGTCACACAAGCAGCTGATACATATCCCCAGTTCCCCTTAAGTGAATGTGTGTCAGTCTGAATTGACGCTGTTTGGCATCACAACGCTGTTATGAAAGTGTCTCTGGTATAACATGGGTGATGTTAGCATAGCAACCGAAGCTAAACTGACTACTTGCTAAGCCGTTTTCTACAGGCACTTTTTACCGGCGTATTTTTCATTATGATTCTACTTGTGATAGTCGGACATGACAACCTGTGCAGCCCATGTATTGATTCCATCCGATAGCTGCTATAATAACAAACAAAACGTCTGCCTGCTCTCCACAATGATCAATAACAGCGAACGGATGGTCAAAGTAAGGTACAAATAAACAGAATCACACGAAGCCTGTTAGTGTTGCCTGACTTTATAAAGTGTGTTTCTTTTATAAGTGTGTGGTTGCCTTCTAGTCACTTTGCTCAGCGCTACTACTTGTAGGCAGGCATGACGAGACTCTTCAGTCGACCCATGTTCAGGGGAGGTGGGTTTAGTTTCCTGCACGCCTCGACGTAAAGAGAGACGTAGCGACGCCGCTGTAAGTACCATATTGTTCGGCCTGTCACTACCCGATCGGTCCATCTGCCCGATCTGTACTGCGCATGTGCGAGATGGTCCGCCCTATTGGACAACTACATACGGCAACTCTAATAGGACACTTGACACAGTGGCTTTTGGCAAAGCAGAAAAAGAACCGAGAGAGATTATGTTATTACAACGTGACTTCACTATTATTTAACAACTCTTAGCTGTCTAACAGAAGTTAAATCCATTTCTCACTTATTCTGACAATGTACTTAACCCCAAATAAAATAACCCAATAAAAAGAGTTGTTAAATAATAGTGAAGTCACGTTGTAATAACAATAACTAATCTCTATCAGTTCTTT
>JAAOOA010000542.1:282500-284869 GCA_012861695.1 Trematomus loennbergii | reverse complement strand
CACACTAACAACCTCTCTGAGTGTGTTGAAGGCCGTTGCATGTTGTAGTCAGCTGATTTGAAGCTTTGTGCTAACACACATCCCTCAGGACAGTGGGATCCTCTTTCAGGGGAAATCACATTTTTAAATACGGGCTAGACATGAATTACACACACACACACACACACACACACCACTAACAGGATCTATAACCATGGTTGAGGGGTAGTTGGGGGTCGAGGACTTGCAGGTACACATCTACATCTGTTGAGACCAAAAACATGCTTTAGTTTCAGGGGTAATTACATTTTGATCCGGTGTTATTTGCACGAAATAACACACACAGCCACACATTACTTACTCACACACTAACAGGATCTATAGCCATGGTGGGGGGTAGTTGGGGTCAAGGACCTGCAGGTACACTATTGAGACCAAGACATATTTTGTTACATTTTGACATGCACTGGTTATTTGCATTAAATTAAAAAGAACAGACAATAATAACTGTGGGGAAACTTCTGTGTAGTAATGCATGGAGTCACCGACTCAGGAAGGAACACGGTGAGAGTTGGAGCTTTGATGTCAAACACTGATGGGTTTATTCAGAGTATTCGGCCGGAGTCAGAGGTTCTGACTTCACGGTAGTTGCCACGTCAATTCTGAAGAACCTCTCTCTATGTTAGACCTTTTAACAGGTTCACAGAGAGAAATCAACATCTCTGAAGGAGTAGACTAAACAGCTGGGAACACTGAACCACCTGCTCCGACACTCATGGCCTCGAAGATTTCACACCTTAGAGTCCACAAACACCGATAAGAAGTGCTCAGCGTTCTCACAACAATACCATTCGTGCCAGACAAGTTGACCGTCACACACTGGTGACAAAACACATATGGCACCAAGGCCTTTCCTTAAAGGAGATAACAGACGTCAGAGTAGATCATAAAACGTCACAGAGATATCTAGAAGAATTATTCCTTAACAATAACATAGACAAAAATACATGCAATTATAAAAGATGGACTGGCACCTCTCCAGCCACACTCTGTAGGTTTGAGATCAAACCGGCGACCTTTCGGTTCCCGAGTCAAGTCCCCTACAGACTGAGCTAGAAAAAAGATGCACAAATCTCAATACAAAATGAAAGAATACGTAACAAATTATAATAAAATAAAATAATTCAATAAGAAGTAGAAAAAAAAGTAAATAGGAAAAAATCAGAATTTGTTGTTGAGTGATTACAAATACAGGGACACATAAACAGGCGAAAGAAATGTACTGAGGTATACCACATTGGTTTGGACTGATGGGTGTGTGTGTGTGTGTGTGTGTGTGTGTGTGTTTGTGTGTGTGTGTGTGTGTGTGTGTGTGTGTGTGTGTGTGTGTGTGTGTGTGTGTGTGTGTGTGTGTGATGAGAACAATGGGTTTCTGAGAGGCGTAGACTGAGGCTATGGTGTAATACAAGACAAAAGAAGATGACTTTAGATACACATACCATTTTCTTTCTGTTATTTGTAGAGGAGAGAGAGCAAAAGGAAAACAATAACACAACATGTTTTGAGGATATCAGTCAGGACATTTTATTGCAATATTGGCTTTAATGATATTTTATGAAAATATTTTTGTGTGCAACAGGTGCCTAGTTTTGTATTATCCTGTCTTTCTTATTGGCTGTTTTCATTGTGTTTAGCTGCGTCAGAGCCATGCAGAGCTGCAGGAGGCCCAGCTGTCTCACCGGCAGCTGAGCGTTCGGCTGCAGCAGCTGACGGAGGAGCAGAGCCTGCTGCCCCCCTCCTCCAGCCTGCTGTGTGAGATCGAGCAGAGCATGGAGCAGGAGGAGCAGGAGCAGGAGAGGGAGCAGGTGAACTTCTTCTACATCAACATGTGTCCCCTCTTCTTCATGTCTCTTCTACATCAACATGTGTCCCCTCTTCTTCATGTCTCTTCTACATCACCATGTGTCCCCTCTGTGTAAAAGACTCTGAAAGCTTCAGGAACAAAGATTCTCTCTCTTTTTGTCCTGATCCATTTCTATAAAAACCTGTCTGAAAATGAGCTGATCAGATTTGGGCACTTTGTGATGTCATAACGACACGGCTTGTGTAACCATTAGCCAATCACCAACCAAGGTAACCCCCCCCCCCCCTTATCACCTGAATCTCCTCCTAGAGCACCATTTTTTTTAACCAAATTCTCTCAGAGGGGTGTGGGGAGTGGCTCCTTATTTTCATCTAAAGTAACAGACAGAGAATCAGCACTTTGGAAACAGGGCTGAAACAGAGGGGATTATGGGTAATGCTGCAATGATCTGTTTGGTGTTTCAGACAGAGACATGTTCTGTATATATCTGAGACCTATAATATATGCCTAAAAATCGTATAACAGG